>JAPMUY010001583.1:0-191314 GCA_026901105.3 Galaxias olidus | reverse complement strand
CGAATTTAGGACGGATGTGAAAACATGAAACGCAAGATGGATAATATGGACTGTTTGAGGAGTCCCATTTGGCTTCTGGCCTGCTCTGGGATAGAGGCGGGAGGCAACGGCTCAAAGATGAAGAGGACATTGCCTCAGGCCAATTATCCCAGCTCCGGTGGAGGTCATGCCGTTTGGCAGTGAGAATCTGGACCGGCGTGTGCCAATCACTAGCAGCAGCGCACTTTGTACAATGCACCGCAGTCTCCACTGGGCTAGACAAGGTACTCATACTCTAACCAAAACTCCACACATCTAGGTCTTGCCGTGGAGTAGTTTAAGCAAGTAACGTTAGCTCGCTATAGTTGTCGGCAAGTTGCCTTTATCATCTTGATCGGAAATGGATTCAAAATGAGTAGGCATCGTATTTCGAGTTCAAAAGTCGACTTAAACATTACCTTCCTATACAGTGACATATACTCATATACTCAATACTGTAACAACTCATCAATGATGATTGATTAATTCATTCATTCACCTTGTAGTAAGAGCAGGCACGTGCACACAGACATCAAAGTGGGCTTGAGCCCCTGCCCTTTTTCTTCCTCCGGAGAAAGTGCCCTTTTTATGGGGTGCTTTTTGTTTTATTTTTTTTTATTTTTTTATAAATGAATATATATCTACTCCTGTTTGCACACAGTTTCCCTTTCCAAAAATATATTGATTGAATAAAAAATTTAAAATATCAGGTCAGGAGATTAGACTGTCAAGTTCCGATGCTCTCTCTACCTTCCCTCCCTCCCTTCCTCCCTCCACGTCTCCTGCACAGCGGTGCGGACAGTCATCGGCAGTCACTTCAGACAGACAGGTAGCAGCACCTCCCACCTTACAGTCCCATGTTATACCGGCTTTTCTTGGCTTGTTTGAAGGTGAGTGGTGATGAACAAATGACTAAGCTGCCACTGCCTCGAGTTTACAGCTAATTAGCCAAAAGACAAAAACAAATATAGTTTTCTAAGGTAATAGCTAATGGATAAGCTAGCTCAAGGTTTAGCTCAGGCAATTTATCATGGGCATACAGGCTAATGTACTGTACTTAAGGGGAGACACTACAGGTGAATACAGTAAAATGTGTATCTAATAACGTCATCCCAATCGCCACATTGATATGCAAATTAGGCGTTAACTAGGCCTAATTAAAATGCGCCAATTTGCATGCATTTACCAAGGCATTGCAGGTGAAAAGGAGAAAAAAACAACAACAACAAAAAACATCACCTCACAACTTCCCCAGAAAGTTACACATGTCAAGTCAGTATTTTCCCCTGAAATGTTGTTAAATATGCAGATTAGCTTTATCTTTAAAGCTATAGCTTTAATCTAGAGATGAATTCAGACAGGGTAGTAAAACGAACACCATTTATGTGTTTTTTGGAAGTTTTCTTTCCATTAGAGTGAAAGAAAACATGGAAGCAAAATAGACCAAAATAACCAAATTTACAAGTGCATGAAAAAACTATCTTTTTGCCTGTAATGTCCTGCCTTAAACAGTAAGTTCATAATTTTGATTGTTGGCTGCTCATTTAATAACTATTAATTTTACTAGTTTGTTGTATGCTGATATATCTTAATCATTACATGATACAGCGACCCACCCTCATATGTGAAAGGAGGGAATTGTGGGTACACTGAAACTAAGTCCTTGTCACCATCAGTTATGTTATGTGTGCAGTAAGGGTAATAATAATAATAATAATAATGTATTGGATCATTAATGTATTCAGGCAACTCAGTATTCTATTGCTTGGCTATAGAAGCTGAAGGTCGACTTACTTGTGAAACAAAAGGTAATTGAACAAGTTATTTTAATCACTTCTGCAGCACAATGCCAAAAAAATTAAGAATTCAGAAAAAGAAGGAGAAGGAGCGCCAGGAAACAGCCAAGAGTAGCAAATCTCTAAATGCATGGTTAAAACCAAGTACCAGCAGCAACACACGAGAGAACAGATAACTCAAATGTTAAAAGTGTTACATCTGAGAAAGCAGTGAGGATCTCACAAGCAACAATGGAGAGACAGGAGGAGGCTTTAGAGGCAACACCTGACAGAGCCGAAAGATGATCAGGAAATCACTGTCAGTGTGGAATAGGAAGAGGCCACAGGAGGGGAAACGGTGAACAATGTTGAGTTTAAGGAAGCCATAGAAGAGGGTGATGTTGAGGAAACTGTGAGTAGTGTAGAAGAGGTCATATCAAAAATTGCATCCTGAAAGTATCCAATAGATCCCATCCACAACCAAGCTTTTGATCTCAAATGTAATGCCAGCTATGTGAAAATGTGTGTTGCTAGAGGACATGCCAACCTGTCCTTAGATTTCCAAAAAATACTGAAGGCCGATCATTTCAAAAGATGTGGTATGAAAATAAGCCATGGTTGGAGTATTCACCCGAAAAGGACAGTATGTACTGCTTCAGCTGTCGGATTTTTCTCAATGAACAAATGTACAGTAACAAGAGTGCTTGGAGAGTGGCTGGCGTAAACAACTGGAAAAGGGGACTTGAAAAGAACATGCAGACTGAGAGGCCCACTTAACAAGCATGGTGCGATGGAACACATACAAAAAGAGTGCTTTACAAGCAGCTTTTGAGGTATCAAATGTTCAAGGAAAGGCAATAAGAGAGCAAGAGAAACAAAGAAACAGAGAAATTTTGACTCGATTAATTGACATAACTTTATATCTTGCACGACAGGGGACGAGTCTGTCACAAGCTCAAACCAGGGCAACTTCCTTGAACTTGTTAAAATGTTTAGCCAGTACGATAGTGTACTCAAGCTACATTTGGATAATGTCAATGACCAGAAAATGGGTAAGAGATGTCAAGTTTCACTCCTCTCAAACAGAACACAAAATTATATCATAAAAGCCCTCGCCACATTCACAAAGAGAGATAAGGAAAGAAACAAAGGAGGCTAATATAAATTCAGTACTCATAGATGAAACCACTGATGTATCTCATTGCGAGCAGGTCTCTTTTGTCGTGCGTTATGTGTATGAAATGGAAGTCAAGGAGCGCTTCCTCCAGGTCTGCAATGTGTCAAAAACAACAGCTGAGGAGATGGAGAAAACAGTTCTTGACTTGCTAAAGAACAATGACCTACAGATCCAAAACATGCGTGGTCAAGGCTATGGCGCTGCCAATATGAGTGGTCAATACAGAGGACTGCAGTCAAGAATACTGCAACACAATAACAAAGCTCTGTATGTGCATTGCCAAGCTCACTGCTTAAATTTGGTCTTAGTTGAAAGTGCAACATCAAGCCTCCACTTCCTTTTTCAACCTGGTAGAGAAGCTCTCTGTGTTTTTTACCAGCTCTACAAAAAGACACACTGCATTTGTGAAATGCCAAGAGGCCCTGCACCCTGGAGAGTGTGTAATTAAACTGCAGAAGCTTTCTGACACACGTTGAGCATGCAGAGAAAAAGCTCTGAAGGCCCTCCTTAAAGTGATGAGTACTGTGGTCAAGGTCCTCACTGACATAACAGAGCAGGAGCCTCCAGATACTGTTGCTGGAGATGCCAAGATGTACCTTAAAGCCATAGACTGAGTTTTTCCTTTGCCTTGAGATCGCCACTCCAGTCTATGAGGTCACTGCACTTGCCTCTGATGCTCTACAGAACTGCAACATTGATCTGTCCACAGAACATACTGTTGTTGATGGAGTGATGGACACCTTATCCAACCTCAGGACAGAAGAAGAGTTTGGAAAACTGTTTAAGAGTGCCACTGAAAAAGCAGAACCCGCTGGGATCAGCATCCCCACAGTCCGCCCAGGACAGCAAAGGCAGAGGAGGGTTCCTGCAAAGTATCGGCAAAGTACTAATGGAGCCAAAGAGAGCCATTCCTTCCAGTCAGTAGAAGACTACTATAGAGGGAAGGTGTACTATTCATTCGTAGATGTTCTTTCTCAGGAACTAAAAAGAAGATTTAGGGGAGATGGCGAGACAGAGTCCAGTAAAATACTGAATGCACTCCACACTTTGACCAAGGCCAACAACTGGATTGACAACTGGATGCAATGGGTCCTGACTCCCTTGAAGCTGTTCACATGCTTTGTGAGTTCTATGGAGGAGAGGAGCAGAAGTTGAAAACAGTGCTCAGGGTTTTTCATGCCTCTTTCCCAAACACATGCACCATGAAGGGGATATTAAAAACACTAAGAGACAACAGTGGACAGAATATCTTTCCAACACTGGTGGAAATGATAAGAACCTATGCAACAATTCCAGTGTCAACAGCAACAGTGGAGAGGTCCTTCTCCAAGCTCAAGCTGGTGACAGACACACTCAGAAGCCAATGTACAGAAGAGAAGCTTTCTGATCTCCTCCTCCTCGCTATTGAGAAGGACATTCCTGTTATCCACAGTGAAGCAATAAACATCTACAGGGACATGGCCCCCAGAAGGTTGCTGCTGTAAGGGAGGAAGGAGAGACAACAAGTGAAGACGCGAAAAAAGATCTAACAACTTCCAAATGCAAAGATACAAAGAAAGTTAGTAACAAAAGAAGTTAATAACAAAATATTTAATTTCAGAGTTCAAGACCTTGTTTTTCATAATTTCAGTAAAGTTGCAGTATTTTTGCATGTTCTTAATAAATATGCACTGTTTATTCAGCATTTTTAATGTGTTTTGTCCAATAAAATTAACTAAATGAGTAGGAGATGAGAGCAGAATGCACTAAGCGTAATTGTTGCAACTAAACTTAGGCCTACTTGTAGTTTGGAGTGTAGGTTGGTTTGCATATTTATGTAGAGAACAGCCTTTTTCAGTTTTGTGTGAAGATTTTTGCTGATTTTTAAGTGTTATTTATTTAAATACCACAAAAATAATTCAAAGGACTTATTGTTGTGCTAAAATAAACAAAATATTATAGCAATTTGAACTAGTAGCATAGGAAACATGCACATTGTGGCATAGTTTCCTTTGTTGTTGTCTGCTCTTGTGCGTGGTGAATACTAAAGAAGACCATTGTCTCTGTTAACTGATTATTTTGTAGAATTCTGTTGAGTATTAAACAATTGCGTGAGTGTGAGGGTATTACAATAACTGTCAGTAAGTCAGAGATGTGCAACTATATTTAACTTTTTGTTTGAATTTTTTTTTTTTTATAAATGATTATGGGAAGTGCCATTTTTCTCACTTGAGCTCCTGCCCCCCAAAATGTCTGCACGTCCCTGAGTAAGAGTATAAAAAGATTAGTAATCACCCACATGATCATAACATGGAGCACGTCACAATAGAGGTCAAGCAGTGAGACAATGAGGAGGAGGACGTGGTGGTGAAAGGAATGGCCATAACCCTTCTGAGAAGTAGTGGTAGAGAACAATTCTGTATTTCAAGACAGTCAATTGAGGATTATGTTTTTGTTTTACACTTCGTAGCTGTATTTAACTTTGTTTTGATTTATCATTTTATTTCATGTAGTTAATACATTTCTAATTTTGTCCAATGATTCCACTATTTCTCTCTACAACTCCTTTTACAGAAATGTGTTTAGAACCATACTGAAACATGTATCAAGTATTTTATACTTAAATATTATAGAATAGTACAAGCAACTAAGCAGTGAAACTATCGGTATGTTGTGTGTGGGTGATCTTAACTAATCCTATGGTCTTTCATCGTAAATTAATTGTTTGTTGTTAATGGAAGTTTCTTCAAAGATATGAAAGCAAAGCACAAGATTATATGTAACCGACAGCCTGAGTTGCAAGAGGTGATGGTTTCGGGTGTTTTTCAAAGGTTTTGAAATATGTAAATATAAAATCAAAATAAATATTATTTATAATGTTTAAGGTACTGAAATCAGTGCTGAAAGGATTGTAGAAAACGTATTTGTAACCCTGTTTTTGTTCACAACCTTCTTAACATGCTATCCTACGAACCTCTTTCCCTCTCACACACCTGCATCCTAAAAAAGGACTTCTACATTGTGCAATAGTTGCTGAAAATTTTAAAAACAAATCCCCTTGAGGAGCAACACACCCAGCATTTCAATATGCACAGGATAGGATGTTACTCCATCCATTATGCCATATTCCAAGAGGAGCACTTCAAAAGACAATATTTTAGAATGGACCTGGGTTGAGAGCAGATATGTCATTGGGGTTTTCAAGTGGGCACCCTCCATCACAGATCTTTCGTAAATTTGAGCCCACGACATCTCCAGAAGGTTTAACAGTGAGCAATTATGTCTCAGAGCCACCCCCGTCTATCTCCGCTCTCGGCACGGCCAGATATTAAAAAATGTTTAAAGTTATTTATTAAACTGAGAGGTCCCTATACCTATCCCTAATTCCTATTCCTGCAGGCTTTCAATGCCAACTCTGCAGGGATACTTACCACCTGAAAAGAAGATAATCTTTCCCTACTCTGTTACTGCAGGCTTAATATATGACACTGCAGATATCCCTATACCTATCCCTATTCCCTATGCCTGCAGGCACTTTCTGCCAACTCTGCAGGGATACTTATCACCTGAAAAGAAGATCATCTTTCCCTACTCTGTTCCTGCAGGCTTAAAATATGACGCTCTGCAGGAAAGACTTACCTTTTATACCTTTGTCCTGAGATTAAACCACTTCTTGGTTTTTCAGCATGATGTTCTTTACTTTTGTGCCAATATAGGATCCTTCCTTTTCTGCCACAGCCACTGGCTACATATTTCTGCTATATCTGATGTAGCTTTTATGGCTGGCGCAAATCTTTGCCTCAGATCCCCAACTCCTTAAGTAGTTTGGTTGTTGATATTGCCACAAATCCACGGCATCCAACTTCCACAGGGCACACCTTTGTTCTCCAACCTCGCTGTTCTGCTTCAGCTGCTAATTCGCTATAGCGGAGTTTCTTTCTTTTGTAAGCCTCGTCTATTGCTTCTTCCCACGGGCCTGTTAGCTCTATAAAATAAACAATTTGCTGTGTGTTGGACCAGAGTAATAAGTCTGGTCTTAAGTTGGTTGTTGCAATCTCCGATGGGACTCTCAGTTGTTGGCCGACAGCAGCAAGCATTTTCCATTCACATGCTCTCCTCAGCTGCCCTGAGCTTTGCTTTGCTCTATAAATCTTCTTTCCCGGAACTCCCTCCCTGACAAAGCGAATGTGGTGCATGTCGCCCTCTGCTCCAATTGGCAGGGCATTAACTGTTGAGCGCCTATGCTCTATTGCTTCCGCCAAGCATTTTAGTACTTGATTGTGGCGCCAGGTGTATCTTCCTTGAGTAAGGCTCGTCCTGCACCCAGCCATTATGTGTTTGAGATTAGCCGTCCCGCCACAGAGGGGGCAAGTTGGATCGTGTTGTGGCCAAATTTGGGCATCCTAGCGGATGTTCCGGCCTGGGATGTGGTTCAGGGGTGAGGGGACGGTCAGAGCGAGGGCCAGGTCACCAAAGAGACAGTATGTGCCTTTTGGAGACACTGAAGGCTAGAAGTTTGGGTTCAGTCATAACATTAAGTCATGTCTTAGTTTCCTGCTTAAGTGTCTTTAGATATGCTGATTATGAACATGTGATCCATCTTGTCCAATGGAATGATTGTTTATCTTATAGACCTATATACTTGTTAGAACCTTGTCAACTAATCAGAAGGTCAACGTGTGTCTATTCTTAATCAGTCACAATGGCGACATATTAATGTTGATGACCCCGGAGTGCAGGATTGATAAGCCCGAAAACTGTATAGGCCTCATTTTACCAACACTTCCGTTGGCTTAAGGTTGCCAATTTGTCTATGTCGTTAGACTGATCTAACTGTAGTATTCTCTCTGTGTACAGACTCTGACTCTGTAGTTATCAATAAAATTGTACTTGATCTTTCAATGGTTTCTCCCTCTCATTAATTGGTTATTTTCTGTCATAGATTGAAATTATCCATAACAATCCTCACCTACTCATTGGCTGAGATTTGTCGGTGTTGGAGGTACGTCGTAGGTTGCCCTAACAATGAAGCTAATTCTTGTGGATTCTATTCCCCACAAGTCTTTCCAGGAAATTTCTCTCTGCTCTACACTTTCCCAGTTCATCCATCGCCCCCGTTTGGCTTGTGAGACAGTTTTAGCGCTCCTTACTGCTTCCTCTTGCTTACGTACAGTGCATCCGGAAAGTATTCCTACCCCTTCACCTTTTCCACATTTTATTATGTTACAGCCTAATTCCAAAATGGATTAAATAAAAAAAAAATTCTCAACATTCTACATACAATACCGCATAATGACCAAGTGAAAAAAGGTTTTGGGAATTTTTTGCAAATGTATTAAAAATAAAAAAATAAAATATCATAAGTACATAAGTATTCACACCCTTTGCTGTGACACTAAAAATTGAGCTCAGGGGCATCCCGTTTCCACTGATCATCCTTGAGATGTTTCTACAACTTGATTGGAGTCCACCTGTGGTAAATTCAATTGATTGGACATGATTTGGAAAGGCACACCTGTTTATATAAGGTCCCACAGTTGACAGTGCATGTCAGAGCACAAACCAAGTTATGAAGTCCAAGGAATTGTCTGTAGACCTCCGAGACAGGATTGTATCGAGGCACAGATCTGGGGAAGGGTACAAAAAAATGTCTGCAGCATTGAAGGTCCCAACGAGCACAGTGGTCTCCATCATTCGCAAATGGAAGAACTTTGGAACCACCAGGACTCTGCTCAGTTTGGCCGGGCGGCCAGCTCTAGGAAATCGGGGAAGAAGGGCCTTCGTCAGGGAGGTGACCAAGAACCCGATGGTCTGACAGAGCTCCAGTGTTCCTCTGTGGAGATGGGAGAACCTTCCAGAAGGACAACCATCTCTGCAGCACTCCACCAATCAGGCCTTTATGGTAGAGTGGCCAGACGGAAGCCACTCCTCAGTAAAAGGCACATGACAGCCCGCATGGAGTTTGCCAAAAGGCACCTAAAGGACTCTCAGATCATGAGAAACAAAATTCTCTGGTCTGATGAAACCAAGATTGAACTCTTTGGCCTGAATGCCAAGTGTCATGTCTGGAGGAAACCAGGCACTGCTCATCACCTGGCCAATACCATCCCTACAGTGAAGCATGGTGGTGGCAGCATCATGCTGTGGCGGTGTTTTTCAGCGGCAGGAACTGGGAGACTAGTCAGGATCAAGGGAAAGATGAATGCAGCAATGTACAGAGCGATCCTTGATGAAAACCTGCTCCAGAGCGCTCTGGACCACAGACTGGGGCAGAGGTTCACCTTCCAACAGGACAGCGACCCTAAGCACACAGCCAAGATAACAAAGGAGTGGCTTCGGGACAAGTCTGTGAATGTCCTTGAGTGGCCCAGCCAGAGCCCAGACTTGAACATCTTTGGAGAGATCTGAAAATGGCTGTGCACCGACGCTCCCCATCCAACCTGATGGAGCTTGAGACGATCTGCAAAGAAGAATTGGAGAAACTGCCCCAAAATAGGTGTGCCAAGCTTGTAGCATCATACTCAAGAAGACTTGAGGCTGTAATTGCTGCCAAAGGTGCTTCAACAAAGTATTGAGTAAAGGGTGTGAATACTTACGTACATGTGATATTAACTTTTTTTATTTTTAATACATTTGCAAAAAATTCTAAAAAACTTTTTCCACTTTGTCATTATTAGTAGTATTTGTCAGTATTGTATGTAGAATGTTGAGAACCTTTTTTTATTTAATCCATTTTGGAATTAGGCTGTAACATAATAAAATGTGGAAAAAGTGAAGGGGTATGAATACTTTCCGGATACACTGTATCTGTTCCATCACTAATTTGCGTTGTTCCAAAGGGGTTGCTTTTGACCATCTCGGTTTACTTGTACCAAGTCCAAATCCTCCTCATCCATGTTGTACTTGTCCTACTATTTAATTATGTTTAAGGGCTGCTGTTGCCTGCAGTACTGCCTCTTTTGGATTCCATTTCCGTCCTGTTGCTAATGTGGGTGCCGCTTTTCTTACTATACTATCTCGGGATTCCGCAAATTTCTAATCTAGTTTTAGTGCACTTAAATTCCTCTGTAAACCCGGTTAGCGGCAGTTCCAGAGCTCCTTTCTCGTAAAGAGCCAGGCAACTAAGACACTGTGGCACCCCTAGCCATTTCCTAGCATAAAAGCTGACTCTTCTTTCCAGCTTTTCAACTTTAGTGATGGGTACATCAAACACTGTCAATGGCCACATGAGCCGGGGTAGAAGTCCAAACTGTAGGCACCATAGTTTTAGCTTTCCTGGCAACCCTGACTTCTCAATGTTCTCTAGGCCTCTGTTCAGTTCTATCCTTAATTCCGCCACCTGCTCCGAGTCTTTAAGGGTAGCATTGTACCATTTTCCAAGACTTTTGACAGGCTTTCCGATCACGGTTGGAATTGGATCCTCATCTATGAAGAAAATTTTGTTGCACAATTTTCCCTTAACAACTGATTCTGGATTTGCTTGGTTTTACTTTCATTCTAGCCCATTTAAGGTTATCATTAAGTTTGCTTAGCAGTCTTTTAGTACACGGAGCCGTTGTCGTCAATATTGTCATATCATCCATATATGCTCAAATGGGAAGGAGACGTAATCCTGCCCTTAAAGTTGGCCTGCCAATGACGCATTTTGATGCTTGGATTATTACTTCCATGGCCATAGTAAATACCAAGGGTGAGATTGTACATCTGGCCAATCTCCAGACGTTGCCACACGGTGGTAAATTGACACAATTGAATGTCCTGAAAGTATGCCTTAACCAGGTTTAAAATAGCATTTGGTACCTTAAAAAACTAAAATGCAGACCAAAAGCGCTTGTGGGGCACAGACCCAAATGCGTTTGCCAAGTCCAGGAAAATGACATGAAGGTCCTTTTTCTCAAGTTTTGCCAATTGAATTTGGTGCCAAATCATGCTAGTGTGCTCCAGACACCCGGAGAAGCCTGAAATGCCTGCTTTCTGTACTGAGGTACAGTGCTGTGCAAAAGTATTTGCCCTCTTACAGATTTCTTCTGTTTTTGCTTCTTTGTCACACTTACATTTTTCCGATCATCAAACAAATATTTATATCAGACAAAGTCAACCTGAGGGAATACAAAATGCAGTTTTTAAATGATGATTTCATTTGTTAAGGGAAAAAAGCTATCCAAACCAACCTGGCCCTACGTGAAAAAGTAATTGCCCCTTAAACCTAATAACTGGTTGTGCCACCCTTGGCGGCAACAACTGCAATCAAGCGTTTGCGATAACTGGCAATGAGTTTTTCACATCGCTGTGGAGGAATTTTGGCCCACTCTTCTTTGCAGAATTGTTTTAATTCAGCCACGTTGGAGGGTTCGAGCATGAACGGCCTGTTTAAGGTCATGCCACAGCATCTCAATCGGATTTAAGTCCGGACTTTGACTAGGCCACTCCAAAACCTTCATTTTGGTTTTTTTGAGCCATTCAGAGGTGGACTTGCTGGTGTGCTTCGGATCATTGTCCTGCTGCATAACCCAAGTGCGCTTGAGCTTAAGGTCACTAACTGATGGCCGGACATTCTCCTTCGGGATTTTATGGTAGAGAGCAGAATTCATGGTTCCATCAATTACGGCAAGTCGCCCAGGTTCTGAAGTAGCAATGCAGCCCCAGACCATCACACTACCACCACCATGTTTGACTGTCGGTATGATGTTCTTTTCCTGAAATGCTGTGTTAGTTTTACGCCAGATGTAACGGGACGCACACCTTCCAAAAAGTTCCGCTTTTGTCTCGTCAGTCCACAGAATATTTTCCCAAGTCTTGGGGATCATCAAGATGTTTTTTGGCAAATGTGAGACGGCCTTTGAGTTCTTTTTAGTTGGCAGTGATTTTCGCCTTGGAACTCTCCCATGGATACCATGTTTGCCCAGTCTCTTTCTTATTGTTGAATCATGAACACTGACCTTAACTGAGGCAAGTGAGGCCTGCGGTGCTTTAGATGTTGTTCTGGGTTCTTTTGTGACGACCTGGATGAGTCGATGCGTTCTTGGAGTAATTTTGGGACGCCGGCCACTCCTGGGAAGGTTCACCACTGTTCCATGTTTTCTCCATTTGTGGATAATGGCTCTCACTGTGGTTCGCTGGAGTCCCAAAGCCTTAGAAATGGCTTTGTAACCCTTTCCAGACTGATAGATGTCAATGACTTTGTTTCTCATCTGTTCTTGAATTTCTTCAGATCGGGGCATCATGTGTTGCTTTTTGAGATCTTTTAGCCTACTTCATGTTGTCAGACATGTTCTTTAAGTGATTTCTTGATTCTACAGTTGTGACAGTAATCAGGCCTGGGTGTGGCTAGTGAAATTGAACTCATCTTTCCAAAAAATATGGTTAATATCAGTTAATTCATGATTTAACAAGGGGGGGCAATTACTTTTTCACACAGGGCCAGGTTGGTTTGAATAGCTTTTTTCCCTTAATAAATGAAATCATCATTTAAAAACAGCTTTTTGAATTGACTCAGGTTATCTTTGTCTGATATTAAAATGTGTTTGATGATCTGAAACATTTAAGTCTGACAAAAAAGCAAATACAGAAGAAATCTGTAAGGGGGGAAATACTTTTACACAGCACTGTATCTATTAACTTGTTCTTTGTAAGGAATTCGCTCAGTCTTTGTGCTACTATGCTAAAAAATATTTTCCCCTCCACATTAAGCAAGCAAATTGGTCTGAACTCGCTAATGTCACTAGAATCTTTCTCTTTTGGAATCAGTACTCCTCTAGCTTGACGCCATGATCTGGAAATGATTTGTTTTTGCCATGCTAACTCAGGTGGGTCCTGGTGCCGAAGCTGCTCTTGCACGTCTGACTGCATTTTCCACCTCTTTCCATTTTGGAGGACTGGTGTCCATTTGCTCTACTGGGTCCTCAATTGGTGGAATATCTGCGGGAACTGTGAGTTCCTCATGCATTCTCATCTGTGAGTTTCTTTTAGGTGGGACTCCAGTTCATGTTTGGTTGTTTTAAGCGTTCCGTCTTTTGCTTTGTTGAACAAGGACTTAGTAAACTTGAAGGGGTCTTTGTAGAATTGACTTCTTGCTCATTCTTTCTTCTTTCGGTTTCTTCATAGGTTCTCGGCTCTCCTCAATGTTGACAACCGCTTCTTTAAGCTGTCCTGCAAGTCTTTAATGCCTGCCTTTTCCGATTCAGACACCTTTTTCCATTGCTATTTTAATAGCCTTCTTTCTTTTACTAGCTTGTCGATCTCTTGTTGCCTCCTCGATTTTCTTGGCTCCACCTGGGTATTTTGACATTTCTCCAGTAGCCCAAATCTCTCCTTTCCATAATCATACATTACATCCCCTATTTTATCTAGGTTCCTTTCCACTGTGCCCCTTAGCTGTTTAAGTATCTTTTTTAGATCTATGTTAATAGAGTCCCAAACATTCTTTTCAGCGGCTGATGGCCACTTTACTTTAGGTTTTTTGTCACTGATCTTCTCCTTGGAGGTTTTTTGTGCTTGATTGGGCTCAACCACCTTATCCCCTTGTCTTTCGGTGCTTGTCTGTGCCGCCTCAGTGCTGGCGTTGTTGATGGCCTGCGGACTTTGGTTTGCGTCCAGCCGCTGGCCATCATTCGACTTACTTGCTTGACTTCTTAAAAAGCACTGGTCAATGCAATGCTCCTGCTTCTTCCTACTTAGGCACCCTTTCTTACTTTGGTGTATTCTCAGGCCCCTTACAGTTGTTACCTTTTCCCAGAGTAATCTTTGTACTACATTGAGATATTCTTACTCCAGTGATGTGACTGACTGGCTAATAATGTGATACATTCATTATGTGTTGAACGCTGGCAATTGTTTAGGAAATTACAGAAATTGACACAGGATATTTCAGACAGAAATTTTGTTGACAAATTTGTTGTAATATATGACATGAAACATGCTGAGGGTTTCTAGATTAGATAATATTAGTTTTCCATACCAGTCTCCTTGGAAAAAATAGGTGAAGCCACTAGGTTCCCACCAGATGGCTGTGTCAATACGGTTGTAGGGAATATCTCTCCCATATTCTTGGAGCTCAAGTGGATAGCCGGGCTCCAGGTTAGCTTCCCTAAACAGCCAGTACTTGTTTCCTGTTGGACAGAGGTGGGATTGTATGTGTGGATGGGAGGGGGTGATGATAGACAAGAGGTAATGTAATATTAAAATCGTCAAGCTATTATACCAGAAATAATTTGAACGTTTTACGTTTGAGAATTTAAACTAAATAACCATTACTAATGGCATTAATTAGAAAATTTCAGAGAAAATAACTTGGGCACGAAATAGCAACTGATTCCATTAAATTGCTGCCTCTACAAATGTAACGATTAACATAGTCTATAGCCTAGTTTAAGATGTATAGCCTAGTTAAAATCTTATTTACCGGCTCATGTGACATAATTTTAAACGCGTTGATTGGATGTTACATGTCGAAATCCACTTTGGGAGTCATAGAAATTTCTACTGAGACAGACGAAGCTCGATCTGAGCCATGGCAGAAGTGTAGCAAAAGTCACGTGTAAAAACACATCCAATTGTGAGTTGTAACTAATCCGTGTCTGTATTTCCAGCTCTTGCGGCAAAATACTTAGATCTTTTTTGCCATTAATATCCATGTTAGATTTGTCTACACATATACAAATCTCATTAAACCGGCAAATCTGAATACAGACGGATATTTCTTACACACACTTACAAACCTGATTACGCACGTACAGATTCGGAATACACATTTCCAGATCCTTGTACACATTCACAAGTCTCAGTACACATTTGTCAATCTGATTACACATGCACGGATTGAGATACAGATACACAACTCTCCACTCGCATTTGCAAATATTTTTGCTACAATAATGACCCCATAAACTACCCGTTTAAGGAAAGATATGAAGGAGAATTCATAGACTTAGGAAAAGACGATGGCGCTGCTAAAGGAATCCGACTGCACTTACACTAGGCTACGTAATCATGCGACGGTGGTTTTCGTGGGTCGTTTATGGAGAAACTACAATGTCCCGAAGATGAACTATAGCCTACAAAAAGCGCATCTTTGAAACTTTACCCGTGCGTTGTCACTGTGTTGTTTCATAGCCTATAGGCTGTATAAATGTGGGCAAGGGGGAGACATATATTAACCTACTTTATTACCAAGGTTGGAATTAAAAAGGGAATATAGGCTACCTGTCACAAAAGTGAAATGAAATATATCACATTGAGAATGGCTGCGCACGTCCTCATCCCCCTGTCAACTCATATTTATCGCCACGCATGAACCCCAATTAATAATTGTATGAAGCCTAATCGTTGAATGCAAGTTATGCATTTATGTTAGGCATACACATCTGTTACGGTAGTTACATATTATGATTCTTAGGTTTCTAAAATGTTCATATTTGAAAACATAAGCATATTAGCAAGTTAGGGCATAGCATAAGATTGAAAAATGCTTAATTAACTACTAGGCTATTTGATCTGCATCCCTTGTCGGTCATGTTGATCGATTCGACGGCTGAAAGGTGTATCGCTTTAAATATTGTTGCCACAAGGAATTGTGGGGCAGCATTTGCTTATTTCCTTTCGTAAAGGATGGTCTAGTGTATCCTATGCTAAAGTACACAAGTTAGGAAGCATTGAAGCACCTTTCCTTAGCACTTAAAGAATTCGAACAGCACTTATCATGGCTGCCACTCAGATACTTCCGGGTCATTCCACTCAGTTAGGAACCTTCCTAAGCAAAATGAAGAATTCGGATGTAGCCTATGTGTATGAAACATTTGTCACAGCTAACCATTTCCAAGCATTACAGCTAACTCTTCTTTCTAGCTTTCAAATTTTTTACTTTATTGATGGGTATAGCATACACTGTCAGTGACCACATGAGCCAGGGTAGAAGTTCAAACTGTAGGCACCATAGCTTTAGCTTTCCTGGCAACCCTGATTTATCACTGCTCTTTGGGCCTCTTTCAATTATATCCTTAATTCCTCAAAAAGCTCTGAGTTTTTAAAGTTACTAGAGGCAGTTTATCTGTAGGAGTTGATTTTGGTGACCCATACCGTTTGCTTAGTGTAATCATTTTCCCTAACCGTCGCAAAGAAGACATGCAGAATGCTCGTGGTCACTGCAAACCGCTAGCACAAGCAACGACTAAACTCCAAGTATAGGCATCTCGTTCTGATTTAGTGACGCACTTCATTGTGCCACAAAGGAATGTTAGATTTAGATTTAGATTAGATTTTAATTTCATCATTAAGTTTACTTACTCTTTTAGAACGAGTAGTTGTCGTCAATATTGTCATATCTTCCATATATGCTGGAATGGGAGTGAGGCGTAACCCTGCCCTTGACTTTTGCCCACCGTCAACCCATTTTGATGATCGGATTATTACTTCCATGGTCAAAGTAAATGCAAAGGGTGAGATTGTACATCCAGCCATGATGTCGATTTCCAGACGCTGCCATTCTGTGGCTAAAATTAGCACTTAAGGGGCGTTTCACTTCAAGAAAAGCAGTGCGATCCATACAGCAATTATTTCCTCTAAATATTGCATTTTCACTTGGGTTGCCTTGTATAGCGCCACCTTTCGGTCGATTTGTATGGCAGGGTGTGGCCTCTGGGTGTCTTCGCTCATGCAAAGTTACATCTATTTCTATCTATCTCAAATGAGTTTAAACAATACTACATCTCTGAAGAAAAACTAAAGCTGCAAGGGGCATTTTAAGGGTCCTGGCCATATAATAATAATAATAATAATAATAATAATAATAATAATAACAACAACAATAACAATAATAATAAAAACCTTTAGCACTTTTCAAAACAAAGTTAGAGTGCTTCACAGAACAGAATAAAACATAAATTACAAATGACACACCAAAAGTAATGCAACTAAGCCACACAGAACCGAGTAAAACTTACCCCCCAAAAAGTGAAATTCGTAAAATAGAGCAGAAAGATAGAAATCTTGCAATTTGCAAAAGTATTGCAAAATTGAATATGCCAGGTATGTGGCCTTTATAACACCCCAGTATGTTGGATGTGAAAAACTTTGTGGACCTATTAGACGTTTCATAATGATTAGATTAAGTTTGAGTTTAATTAAGTTTGAGTTTAAAGTATTTGTGATAAACCACGCCCACAAGCCAAACCATTGGTCCAATCACAATATCTTGCAGTTGTCGATTTAGACCAAATGCCCTGCGTTGGGTTGGGTACCCAACGGGTGACTCGCAAAAAAGTGATTTGCTTGTGGTATTTAGTCATAATTTTATTTACGGGTTCGGATCTGGGTAAAACAGAACATGCAAGTCGGATCGCGGATTTTGTATCATACATTTTGGTTTGTTCTGGCCTCAGCCATAATCAGTGTTGGGCAGCAACTGAGTAATGAATTACTTTAATGTGATTACTTTCACCAGTAACAAGTAGTATAAGGGATTGCAATTTCCAAAACAATAATTATATTACAGTTACTAATCCAAGCAGGGGTGTGGCACAAAATGAATGACCCTATACACAAGCCATATCAGTGGGCCCCCTTCCTCTCCCCATTTTTTTTGTTACAAATAATTGAGCCTATTATACTGTGCACTTGAATCGGTAGTGGTTATCAGGGTGGTCTCTAATTAACTGTTCACACCACAATTAAACAAGTAATAATAATCTGTGATATATCCTTAAGTGTGCACAGTTTAAAATCTCACATTCAACCCTCCTTTTTCAACCCAGGACTGCCCGCGAAAAAGCATGGAATAGACAAAGAGTGCTATGCTTCACCTGAGGTGATTGAGAACGTTCCCTTTGGAAAACTGGATGACTTCCCCAAAATCTCTAGTAAGGACTACTTGAAATTAAGGGAGCTTGGAGATCTTCTGATGGAACTTCAGTCTGCAAAGGAAGACAAATACTTACCTGGGCTAACCTACCTGGATACTGTACGTGGCATCAGCCCCATAGTAGAGAAACTTCCATATGGTCTTCAGGAAAAGTGGATATCACATGGCTTCAGGTTTAAAGATGGACATGGTGGCTGTTTCCCCCCCTTTTCCTATTTCACCAGGTTTATCTGCTATGAGGCACGCACCAGAAATGACCCAAGCTTCACCCTTCCTAGCAACACTTCAGGAAGAGGAGAGAACACGTTCAACAAAATCTCACACACGAGAACTCCGATATCCGTTCATAAAACAGACTTCTCTAATGCTGCTGAGCATGAAGTAGACACTTCCTCAAAGCAAAATGATGGAGCTGGGAAAAGCTGTCCCATCCATAACAAACCTCATCCACTTAGAAAATGCAGTGGCTTCAGAGCAAAACCCCTAGACGATAGAAAGGCCTTCATCAAGGAGAATGAAATATGTTACAAGTGCTGCGCATCGTCTTCTCATTTGGCCAATGACTGTAAAATAAAAGTACAGTGTAACGAGTGTAGCCGTGATCGTCATAACACAGCAATGCACCCTGGTCCTGCACCCCAGAACACAAAGGCACCTACTCCCATGGTAGAAAATGGCGGGGTGAGAGATGACCCCACCTCATCGGTAACAGTCAGCTCTCATTGTACTGAGATCTGTGGCAAAGGTCAGATGGCTAGGTCTTGCTCCAAAATATGTCTAGTTAAAGTATATCCAAAGGGGCAACGAGACAAGGCTATTAAAATGTATGCCATACTTGACAATCAAAGAAACCGCTCGTTAGCCAGGCCAGACTTCTTTGAGTTATTTAATGTTCAGAGTCCCTTATGTCCTTACTCCCTCAGAACCTGCGCTGGTCTAGTTGACACATCAGGAAGAAAGGCAGAGGGTTTCCAGAATGAGCCAGTCAGTGGAGGGGTCAGCCTCGCTCTACCGCTACTCATAGAGTGTAAGGAAATACTCAGCAACAGGTCTGAAATACCACCCCCATTTGAAATCTGTAGCAAATTACATCCCAGAGTTAGACCCAAATGCTCAAATACTACTTTTGCTGGGGAGAGACATGGTTAGGGTTCACAAAGTGAGACAGCAAATCAACGGCCCACACAATGCCCCCTTCGCTCGGAGACTTGACTTAAGGTGGATTTTGGTAGGAGAAGTATGCCTTGGAAACACACACAAGCCAAATATGTGCACTTTCAAGACTAATGTGCTGGAAAATGGACGCCCTTCCATTCTTACTCCCTGTGACCAATTTATGCAGTTGAAAGAGAAAGAGAGCTACGGCGGGGAGCAGTACATTGGTTTCTCTAACTCGTTGAAAACTAACTCCGAGAGAGTTACAGAGCACAGCCTCGGGCACACAGTTTGACAGAACCGAGAACGACAATAAACTTGCTCCATTCATTGAAGACACCGTCTTTTTAAATATTATGGACAAAGAAGTCTACAGAGACAAAACTCACAGCTGGGTCGCCCCTCTTCCCTTCAGAGTGCCCAGACACCCTCTCCCTAACAATCGTGAACAAGCACTCACTCGTCTCACCTCTCTGCGTCGAACACTTGACAGGAAACCACAGATGAAAGAGGAATTTGTCACCTTTATGGGAAGGATCTTCGAAAAGGACCATGCTGAGCCAGCCCCTCCATTGACGGAAAACAAGGAGTGCTGGTACCTGCCAACCTTCGGAGTTTATCATCCACAAAAGCCTGGTCAGATCAGGGTTGTGTTTGATTCCAGTGCGCAGCAGTGTGGTGTCTCCCTCAACAGTGTGCTTCTGACAGGCCCAGAGCTCAATAACAGTCTTCTAGGAGTTTTGCTGTGCTTCAGGAAAGAAAAGGTAGCAATCACTGCAGACATTCAATAGATGTTTCACTGTTTCCTAGTTAAAAAAGAGCACAGAAACTACTTGAGGTTCCTATGGTTCAGGGACAACGACATGTCAAAGGATGTAATCAAGTACAGAATGAAAGTTCATGTATTTGGCAATAGCCCTTCCCCTGCTGTTGCAATCTACGGTCTCAGGCAAGCTGCAAAGGAAGGTGAGATTGAACATGGTGCTGACACACGCAGGTTTGTGGAAAGACACTTCTAAGTCGACGACGGGCTCATGTCTCTGCCCACTGAAGTAGAGTCTATCGATCTCATGCAGAGAACCCAAGCGTCACTCAGAGTCAAACCTAAGGCTACACAAGATCGCCTCGAACAGTCCAGCTGTAATGAAGGCCTTCCCCCCAGAGGACCATGCTATGGACATAAAGGACCTGGACCTTAGGAGAGAAACTACACCAATGCAGCGCAGCCTAGGCTTATGCTGGGAAATAGTCACAGACACATTTACCTTTAGAGTATCAACAAGTGACAAGCCATTCACACGACGAGGGTTCCTGTCTACAGTAAACAGCCTCTTTGACCCTCTTGGCCTGGTTGACCTGGTAACCATACAGGGCAGAGCTCTACTGAGGGAACTCACTGCGGATCCCTGTGATTGGGACATACCCCTCCCAGAGGAAAAACGGAGTGAATGGGAATCATAGAAAAACTCACTTCAAGACCTGAAACAGCTGCATGTTTCACGCACGTATACAGCCACCTCTCTCTCCAAAGCAAAACGCACAGAGCTATGTGTATTTTCAGATGCCTCTACCAAGGCCATCGGTGCGGTGGCTTATCTCAAGGCCTTTAATAACGATGGAGAAATTGATGTAGGTTTCATTCTGGGCAAAGCAAAGCAAGCCCCACAGTCTGAGCCGACTATTCCTCGGCTTAAACTGTGTGCTGCAGTGTTAGCAGTGGAAATGGCAGATCTCATCCTTGATGAGTTGGATCTAAAGCCGGATGCTGTGAAGTTCTACTGTGACAGTAAAGTGGTCCTTGGGTACATATACAATGACACCAAACGCTTCTGTGTATACGTCCACAACAGAGTCCAGCGCATTCGCCAGTCTACAAAGCCAGAACAAAATCCAGCAGACCATGCATCCAGGTCTGTTCCAGCATCACGCCTCGTTGAGACGACTTGGCTCACCGGGCCCACCTTTCTATGCAAGCCCTACAAAGGACAGCCGGAGGTGTCGAGTCCTTTCAGCTTGTAAGTCCAGAGTCTGATGTCGAGGTGCGCCCTCTTGTGACCAGTTTCATTACCAAAGCTGAAGAGAGAAACCTGACAACTGACCGCTTCAAGCGTTTTTCTACTTGGAAATCACATGAGAGCAGTGGCCCTCCTCATCCACATTGCTTGCTTACTCAAGGCAACGGGCCAGTCTACTGAACGTAAAGGCTGGCATCAGTGTAACAAACCACGCACTCCAGACGAGCTGGAAAGATCGTCATCAAGTCAGTTCAAAGAGAAATCTTCCCAGAGGACTTTGCTGCACTCACTGATGGAAAACCAATTTCAAAGGGCAGTTCTCTCCTCAATTTAAGTCCCATTATGGACAACGACCTTATCAGGGTCAGCGGTCGTTTGAAACATGCACAGCTTGACAGTGGTGAGAAGAACCCTCTTATACTTCCCAGACAAAGTTATATCTCCACACTGCTGGTACGACACCATCACGAGCAGGTGAAACATCAAGGCCGCCACTTTAGTGAAGGAGCCATCAGAGCACCAAGTTTATGGATCATCGGAGGTAAGAAGCTCATCAGCACTACTGTACATAACTGCCTAACATGTCGAAACTCCGTGGCAAGATGGAGGAACAGGAAATGGCAGACCTGCCACCTGAACGCCTCAGCACATCCGCTCCCTTCACATACGTTGGGTTGGATGTTTTTGGCCCTTGGACAGTCACTGCACGACGCACAAGAGGGGGTCAAGCTCAAAGTAAACTTTGGGCTGTGCTATTCACTTGCATGAGCACAAGAGCAGTCCACATTGAGGTAATCGAATCAATGGACACCTCAAGCTGCATTAACGCACTTCGACGTTTCTTTGCCCTCCGAGGTCCTGCAAAACAACTCAGATCGGACTGTGGCACTAACTTTGTTGGAGCTTGTAAAGAGCTGGGACTAGGAAAGGAGAAACAACCTAGTGTACAAAGGTTCCTGAGCGAACAAGGCTGCACATGGGAGTTTCACCCTCCTCACTCTTCGCATATGGTAGGCCCCTGGGAGCGAATGATTGGTGTGACACGCCGAATCCTCGACTAAATGCTGCTTCAGGAGACCAGTCATTTCTCTCACGAAGTTCTGTGTACTCTCATGGCCGAGGTTACAGCTATCATTAATGCTAGACTACTCATTCCAGTCTCAACAGACCCTGACTCACCTTTCATCTTATCTGCTGCAATGCTTCTCACCTAAAAGGCTGGTGCTCCGCCACCTGCAGGAGATTTCACTGACAAGGATCTCTTCAAGAGCCAGTGGAGACAGGTGCAGGCTCTCGTCGGCAAGTTCTGGACTCGCTGGAGTCGTGAGTACCTGCCTACCTTACAGTACCGACGCAAATGGAACAAAGTTCGCCGTGACCTACAAAAGGGAGACATTGTTCTGTTGAAAGATAGTCAAGTAGCCCGCAATGAGTGGCCAATGGCACCGGTCATTTCTGCTTTTCCAAGCAGAGATGGGAAGGTGCGTAAGATTGAGGTCAAGACCTCAGCCAACGGCACTGCAAAGACATTCCTGAGACCTATCTCAGAAGTTATCCTTATTTTGCCTAAAGAGGTCTGAGTATTTAGTTAAAAGTCAAGAGGTAATTTAATTAGTGACCTCACGGATGCCAGACGGGGAGTGTTCTGTCTCCCAGACAGATGTTATCTTTTCACTTTGTGTTCTTGGTGCTCCCACTGGTCATTTTAGGGTACTGCAGTATTACAAAGTTGTTTATTCAGGAAATAGAAAGTAGCACCCATTTTTTGAGACATCTTCCAATGCACTACAGTTAATTTATCCTGCATCTGTTGCCATCCTCATGTTTTAGCTCATCGAAGCCATTGCCTGTGAGTGTTACATGTTTATGTTTCGATTTACTCACTATGTTAGATTATTTTAGGCGCAGGATGTTTGATGATAGAATTATTTACATGCACAAGATAAGCATTCTTGTATAGTCTTAGGCTGACAGAAGCTTACTATTGTAGCGGCTACTTCTTAGTTTGCATTGTGGAAGCTTTATATTGACTAGCAAAGTTTCCTTGGTTAGACTATGCTGCCATTTTAACAGCTTTATTTCTTTGTTTACAGTTTTACTCTTGCATGCACCTTTACATGCACCTTTTGAGTCTACAATAAACTTGGAGCTAGAAGGCTACATCCTGACTCGCATGTCTTTCTTGAATGGAGTTTGGCTGGCTGTTTAATTTTGGTTTGAACACCTTAAGGAGAACAGTACAGCCCCCAATTAGACACATAGCAACGCCATTACACAACTCGTTCAATGGGTGGTCAAAGTTTTTCCAACAAATTGCAAGTCATAAGAGCAGAAAATGTGAATGAAGGAGGGGATTTTATTTCACGTAGGGTATAATTTCTGATAGTCCGTCAGACACGGTGTTGTTATGTTTTGGTAGCCACAAAGGGGAAAACTTGATTGTCGGGCTAGCAATTTTATCAGCCCTGCAAAAATGCTCCAAGCTAGATTCCTGGCTGACTGCCTTCAATCTTAACTGTGGATTTTAGCTTTAAACCATTCTGTTTTGTGCTCAACGTCTGAAAAAAAGTAAGCAGTAGTTTTCCCTCATTTTCCTTTCCTTCTCATTCCTTTCTTTCTTTCTTTCTTTCTGGAACCCGATTTTTCTTTTTGAGGAAAGACATGCTGTAAACAGCAGTCACTTGGTTTGATTAGCTAGCTGCGTTTAGACACGAATTCTTGTCTACTGGTGTGGACTAAACCATTTTGGCCTTTTGTAAGAGGGGTCTCAGAGACCACTAGGCCTATTTTTTCAGATACAAAGTTCAGTTTCTCAATCGATTTATTTAGTTCATTTTAATGTAGTTGTGACATCCTTACACTAAGTACTTAGAAATAACAAATTGTAAACAAAAACAAACTTTTCATTCCTGGCTTCCTAGGCCCCCCACGACCAATTTTCCTCCCACTTCAAAGTCCGTGAATCCAAGAAACGCAGAGTTACTGCACTGCCATTTTTAAAAAATGTTTATCCTATGTCGTCTATCTTATGATTTACACACATTTTTATGCATGGCAGGTCAAGGTTGGTCACGTTGGCTACCTGCAAAGACGCACTTGTTGCAGCTGCCAGTTGTCCGAAGTTCAAACTCTGATGGCTGAAAGATGAGAGTAGGAGGGAGCTTCTGACAGCAGTGTCACACGAACTGCTAAACTGAATGAAGTTAGCACCGCTCTGCGGTGAGTGTCACTGCTTCCAAAGTGAGAGCAGGCACTATGACACGTAACATTGCGTTTTCCCAATTTTATTGAATCAATCAACATTATTGATATTTAACGTTACCTGGCCGACACTGCAAGTTTTTAGCTAGATTTGGAATTCACACTAGGTTATGTTAGCTTGTTCAAATTGTTTTGGAATGGCCTGGCGTTTGCTCAAAACAGCGTGGATATACACAGAGCAGGGGAAAATAATAATCAATGAGAAAGATGCATGAAGGCGGTGAGAATTTGTAACGCAATTAAATTAATGGTTAAAATGAAAAACAACAATGCCTTAAGACAATAACCTTGATCTAGGTTGTCTGCCCGAACAGAGCCAGCAATTTCGTCTCGTCTTAACTCGTCAGGGCATTATGAACAGAGACATTGTAATTTACCTCGTCAATATTTTTAAGCAATGGACTGTGAGGTCAGGGAGGTATAGGGTTGAGAATCAGTTCTATTTCTCAAATGTTTTATAGGTGTATAAATAAATAGCCTACATACACTGCATACCATCAGATTTGAAAGACTGCAGTGTTTGCAGTTAAGCAGTTTGACGAGTTTTCACAGGCATATACCACCATCTAGCGTTGATGTTATGTATTTGCAAGTTGTTATGTTTACTGTCTTGGCTACGCCTAACACCAGTTAACTGCGTCAATGAATGACTCCGTCTGGTTGTTTTACATGTACACATGGCGTCAGAACTGGGATAGCTAACTCATAAATAACAAAAACACCACGCCAACAGTTCAGGACATCTGCACGAATGCGCCTGTGAGTACATGTAACGGAGTCACCGTATCACAAATTATTCCATAATGAGCTAGCTAGTTTCTAGTTAGCATTAATTGCTATAAGCTAAAAACATGTCTGGGGTAACAGTCAAATGATACATCTGCACCTGTAGTAAGCTAACAAAAGGCAGCCACGCACAAAGGTTATCAGCCTAGCCTCTTTGATCTTTTGAAGCATGTAGCAGTACACAAAATAGTCCAGCACATTTAGAAATGTTGTATGCAAAAATACAATAAACATATTCTAACATATATAAACATTCTTCTAGTCTGGCCTTCTGACCATTCCCCCTTCACGCCTCAGCACCATGGGCGCTAGGGCTTTCAGCTGTTCTGCACCCAGGCTCTGGAACTGCCTTCCCCCACTTATCCGACAGTCCGACACTTTATCATCCTTCAAGTCTCAACTAAAAACGTATTAATTCAAATTGGCTTACTCCCTGCAATTGCTCCCTTGTACTTTGCACGGCTGTCTCCCCTTGTTTATCAGCGTTTTCACTAATGTGCCATTGTGGTTTCCATTGTTGTTTCCTACCCTACACACCCTTTTGTATTGTTATTGTGTTGCTGAATTACTATTATTTTATATTTCATTTTCACTTATATTATATATTGTGATTGTAATATACTTTGTAAGGTGACCTTGAGTGTCTTCAATGGCACCCTCAAATTAAATGTATTATTATAATTATTATGAAGTAGAAAAAACTATTTGACCCTAAAACTGCAACTTTGACAAACTGACTATTTAGTAATTAATTTTAATAATACAAGTTTACTAAGAAACAACAAATCAGAAGATATAATAATTCATTTTATTTATATAGCGCTTTTCTACCACCCAAAGTCGCTTCACAGCATCAACATAGATAACATGACAAAAATAAACAATTAGACAGAAATATTATAACAGAAAGACAGCAACAACAGTTCTAACTATAAGTAAGCAAAAGGATAGTATCAGTAAAAGAAAGGGGCCAGATTCTAAACAGAGTTAACTAGGGTATGCTAGGGAGAGTTCCACAATTTAGGTGCTGACCTTGAAAATGCACGCTCCCCAAAATGCTTCAGTTTTCTTGTGGAATGACCAGTTGCCTAAATGCAGAGGAACGTAGTGTCAGGGTTGGATGGTAAGGTTGGAGCAGTTCAGTGAGGTATGGAGGGGCCAAATTGTGTAAAGCTTTGTAGGTGAGGAGAAGGATTTTGAAGGTGATGCGCTGGTTTACCGGAAGCCAGTGAAGATTTAAGAGTACAGGGGGTTATGTGCTCAGAAGATTTTGCAGAGGTGAGAAGACAAGCAGCAGAGTTTTTAACCAGTTGGAGTTTATGGAGGGAGGTTGTGCTGATGCCGAAAAGAAGTGAGTTGCAGTAATACAGACGGGAGAAGATGAATGAGTGAATGAGTTTGGCAGCTGCACTCTGGGAAAGGGATGGTCGGATTTTAGCAATGTTTCTAAGATGGAAGAAGGATATTTTGACCATGTTATTGATATGAGAGTTAAACGAAAGAGTGGAATCCATTAATACACCAAGATTGCGTGCTAAAGGGGGGGGGGGGGGGGACTAAGATCATCAATGTAGATTGAGATATTGCCAACTTTAGTAAGGGTGTGTTTGGTGCCAATTAAGAGGAGTTCCGTTTTATTGCTGTTCAGTTTGAGATAGTTTTCCTGCATCCAGTGGTTGATTGTAGATAAGCAGTGTTCAATACAGGCAAGTGGAGGATTATCGAGTGAAATTGTGCTGATGTAGATCTGTGTCATCAGCATAGCAGTGGAAATTGAAGTTGAAATGTCTGATAATTTGACCAAGAGGAAGGATATAGATAATGTATAGTAGGGGCCCCAAGACGGCGCCCTGGGGAACACCCTGTGTGACTGGGGATGTATCAGAAGTGAATCCATTAAGTGATATGAATTGATGTCTGTTTGTGAGATATGACTGAAGAAGAGAGTGCAGTGCTCTCAAACACCCAATGATTGCAGCCTAGAAATAAGTAGTGTGTGACACTGTGTCAAAGGCTGCACTAAGGTCTAACAGGATGAGGATGTTGCGGCCCCCAGCATCAGCGGAGATGAGGAGATCATTGGTAACCTTAATAAGTGCAGTTTCTGTGCTGTGGAGTGCGTGAAAACCGGACTGAAGGGGCTCAAACAAATTATTGGCAGATAGAAATTGTTGTAACTGAGATGCAATAATGCGTTCCAAGGTTTATGAAAAAAAGGGTAGGTTAGATATAGGGCAGTAGTTTTCAAGAATGGTTGTGTCTAGGCCGGATTTTTTTAGGATTGGAGTGACAAAAGTAGTTTTAAAGGCTGATGGAAGAACTCCTCGGGAGAGGGATTAATTGAATAAGTTAGTTAGGTGAGGCAGTAAAGTAGGTAAACATGATATGCAGAGGACAGTTGGAAGGGCGTCAAGAAGACTGGTAGTAGGTTTAGATGCCATAATCACTTTTGAGACATGTGCAGAGTCAACTAGGGTAAATGAGGAGAAATGATTGTCATAGGTAGGCAGTAGAATGTTACCCACACCAGGG
The DNA here is from genome assembly GCA_026901105.3 of Galaxias olidus. Lineage (NCBI taxonomy): Eukaryota > Metazoa > Chordata > Actinopteri > Galaxiiformes > Galaxiidae > Galaxias > Galaxias olidus. The sequence continues at coordinate 163,762 of JAPMUY010001583.1, read as the reverse complement.
GACACTGTGGCTGTGCCAGAGGGAGGTTTGGAGTTCAAGGAGTAAATGTTAAAATATTTTGTCATTGAAACACTGAAGGAAGGAATTGGAAAGCTGGGTGGAGGAAGTAGCCATGGTGTCCTTGCGGGGTTGAATAAGTTTGCTCACAGTGGAAAAGAGGGTCTGAGCGTTAGAATTTGGAGCATTAATGACGGCAGAAAAGTAAGATGAATGTGCAGCAGTGAGTGCATCTCTGTAAGAACACGTGATGATGTAGGGATTGCAAGTGAACAGTGAGTCCAGTCTTTGAGCACAGTCGTTCAAGGCGGCGACCAGCCTGCTTCATTGTTCAAAGTTCTGAAGTGAACCAGGGAGATGAGGAATTAAATGACAGTTTTTGTTTTTAAGGGGGCCAAGGTGTTTAGTGAGGTAGACAGAGTGGTATTAAGCAGGTTGGCCAACTGATCTGGGGAGACGGTGGGCAGCACCAATTAAATCAGACAGAGAAAGGGGATTGACAGCTTTGATATTATGGAAAGAGATTGATCTTGTGTGGGGCATTCTGATACAGTGAAGGGTGAACAAGATAATGCTATGGTCAGACAAGGGAAAGGGGGAGGGGACAACCTGAGAACTAGTTAAACCAGTAGAGCAGACCAATCAAGGATATGATCTTTGGTATGGGTTAGGAAAGTGACATGCTGGGTAATGTTAAAACAGTCTAATACGTCAGATAAATCAGAGGGCTGTTTTAAGTTTGGTGAATACATGTGAATATTGAAGTCTCCAAGCACTAGTAGACGTGGGGAGAGAGATGAAGCAACAGTGAGCAAGTCAGAAAATTAAAATAGAAATGAGAAATTTGGGTTTTGGTGGACGATAAACAACAATTATGACAGTTGAATAGCAGGCTTCAAATGCAGTATATTCAAATGATTTGACACAGATCAGGTTGATGGGAGTAACAGTAACATTAGTATTGTAAATGACAGCAAGACCACCCCCTCGACCAGATAGACAAGGTTTACAGATGTAATGATAATTACGGGGAGCAACCTGGTTAAGGACAAAAAATTCCCCAGGCTGTTGCCGGATATAACATAAAACCAGAAAGTCCAGGTGATTGTCCAGTATGAATTGACAGAGGGGTAGGGCTTTATTGCTAAGAGACCGGGTAAAGGTACATTTTGACAATGCAGTCTTGGACATGTCAGTAAAGGTATATGTCCGCAGGCAGCCGTAACTAATAGGGTTGTGATTATGCGTGAAAACAGAGGGGTGAAAAGTAGTCCACAATGACGGGATGCTGCAGCCAACAGAGTAGTGCACAGTTCGGTTACATCTTGAGCCGCAGTGAAGAAAGGGGCGGCGACAGAGAATGCCAGATGAGTGTAGTGATATACACTCACTGGCCACTTTATAAGGTACACCTTGCTAGTACCGGGTTGAACCCCCTTTTGCCTTCAGAACTGCCTTAATTCTTCGTGGCAAAGACAAGGTGCTGGAAACATTCCTCAGAGATTTTGGTCCATATTGACATGATAGCATAACTCAGTTGGTGCGTTATCCTGCTGGAAGTAGCACCCGGTATGTTCTTCAGAAGATGGGTACACTGTGGTCATAAAGGGATGGACATGGTCAGCAACAATACTGAGGTAGGCTGTGGCATTTAAACGATACTCAATTGGTACTAAGGGGCCAAAAGTATGCCAAGAAAATATCCCCCACACCATTACACCACCACCACCAGCCTGAACCGTTGATACAAGGCAGGATGAATCCATGCTGTTTACGGCCAAATTCTGACCCTACCATCCGAATGTCGCAGCAGAAATCGAGACTCATCAGACCAGGCATTTTTCCAATCTTCTATTGTCCAATTTTGGTGAGCCCGTGTGAATTGTTGCCTCAGTTTCCTGTTCTTAGCTGACAAGAGTGGCACCCGGTGTGGTCTTCTGCTGCTGTAGCCATCTGAATGCACAACACGTCAAACCTTGAAGCAGAGATGGTCTTTTGCATACCTTGGTTGTAACGAGTGGTTATTTGAGTTACTGTTGGCTTTCTATCATCTTGAACCAGTCTGGCCATTCTCCTCTGACATCAACAAGGCATTTTCGCCAGTTACTGCCATGTGATTGGCTGATTAGATATTTGCGTTAACGAACAGTTGAACAAGTGTACCTAATAAAGTGGCCAGTGGGTGTATATGCATCCAGGGGGTGACGACAGGTATTTGACAGACATCGCAGTTCAAATGAAGAGTATTTTATAATCTGGAGGTTGAGTAGAGATGATAGAGATTATAACTGGAGCCGGAGGAGAAGTAGCAATGGCGGTGGACACGCCAACAGGAAGAACAAAAGTACTACCGACGGATCAACACGACAGCCAGTGACTAGAGAACACTGACGCAACCCGCCAGCCATGAACCAAGCTAGGGCAGGCAAGAAACCCCAATACACAGCCCTTTCCGACCCAGAAACTCAAACATTGAGAAAGTGGTTACTTAAATCAGAGCGATTACGACCAGGGGCTCACAGCCTAGCAAATTAGTTGAGGCTAACTTACCAAACTGGAGCCAGGAAGAGGAGAGTGAACAGAGTGATACCATAAACCCAGTCAGTGTACACGGGAAATGTGGTGCACAGAGTTGTCTACGCCAGGCCGGAGTTACAGGATAATAGACGGGGAGACAGTAGGTCCAGAGGGTAGGAAGATTCGGATGCAGGTGATGATCATAGTCATAAGTGCGTGTTGAATCAAAAATAAAAAATAAAGTGAAGACCGGTCAGGGAGAAATTAGCGAACTGACAAAAAACAAAACAAAGACGGGAACCGACAAAAACACGAGCAAACACAGGTAGCAAGGGAGAGGCGGCAGTCAAGCACGACGCCAGCTTGCTCTCACCAAGTCAAGGCCAAACAGGAACAGGAACAAGACCAAGCGCTCTAATGCTTCAAACAACCACGTTAAAAAAAGAATTGTGGCGACTTGAATTGGATAGTGGCTGACAACACCTATCAAGTGTTTCCATATAAGGCAAGCGCTGTTTTTAATTTTTTTAATTTAGAGAACGCTAAACTTTACAATTTGGATGTTAACATGGAGTCAAACAGAAGCTAGTCTTAAGTTAAGGCACCATAAATGATAGCTTACTGGTAATATTGCAAATTAGCATTAGGTCAGGACACCTCACACTACCGTGCTTAGCCAGACGTAGTGGGAGTACCGTCAACGAGTTATTATTATTAACCATTATGCCATGGTTACTGCTGCTTACTGCATGTGAATTCTAGTTGTTTAAGAGGACGTTAACTACCTGAAGTGTGCGTAGCTAACTATTATGCCATTAAAGGCACCATAAATACTTGATTGCTGGAAAACGAACTCATTTATTTATTACCATAGCTCGATTGAAACGGCCAAATCCAACAATACAAAGCAGTGTCAGAATGAACAGAACAGACGGGCTGATACACGTAGGTTATTTAAACAGGCGGCAGCAGTTTCATTAAGATTATTTGAAATGTATTTCAATGGTAAAATAATCAGTATTGAACAAGCATTAACACTGAAGACAATAGACTACTGTTGATTTAATGTCTGCAGGACTGTTCACTTATGATACGATCGCCAGAAGCCTTAAAATGAAGGTTGCGCTAACACGAGGACATAGGGGAGACTGGGGAAGGTGTAACACTTTATGCATTTCTCTGTTACTCAGACTAATACACATGGTCCAGCCAAACTTGTATATATTAAACTTGTATCTGTCTTCTAATTACCCATACAATTTAAAGATGACTACATGTGACATATAGTTCGCAATATTTATATGAATGGAAGAAGTAAGATGTTGCAACTGGCCCGAAGTAGGTGTTTACACTTGTGTTCGGTTCAGCGATGTCCACCAACACACGGGGACGTAGTAGTGCTGCAGCAGTTATTTTAGGGGGCTGGCCACCCGCAGAGCCTGGTCACTGATGGTGGAAACGCAATCACATCCGCATTTTCTTGTGGAAATGCATTTCTCATTATTATTTTTCTTCCTTTTTTCAGTTTTGACCCAATCGATTCCATTCCAGTGCCCACATGCCTTGGGTATTGCAGTCTATTGCACTTCAGTGAGCGGTTCACGTGCTATATTTTTTATTATTATTTTTAATCGGTTATTGGCCCCTTTGAAATGAATGGGGAGAGGGTTTTGACTGGGAGAGAGATTTCACCGGCATATACCACCATCTGGCGTTGATGTTATGTAACTGCAAGTAGTTATGTTAGTAGGCTAAACTGACTGTCTTGCCTTGTTAACTACATCAATGAATGACTCCGTCCAGTTATTATGTGATTGCCTCATAGGACGCAATCATATACTGTTAGCCTTAAGTTTTATTTCTACAATATGATTCTGGTAATTAATAGTGTGTTGAACTGCACGTGAAAGAAGAAAATAATGCAATAAAGTTATAATGCTATTACAATAAGAGTTTTAGTCATCGTATATGTCGGCCATTAAATTATGATGAAGCAACACTGCCAATCTAGCAGCGGCGCCATAACGACTACAAGAATGGGGGGTGCAAGAAGGGGTGTTTTCTGGATAATCTGGGGTTGTGTCCTGCACACCTAACGCAGGCTCATAATGGATATATCTATTCTGATTTTAGCTAATTATGGGTGTTGGTCTCTCCTCAGAAAATGTGTAAGCTATTCAACAGAAAATTCACATTTGCATTGTTATAATAATTTTTTAAGAACGTGCTATATTGTAAAAAGTAATCAGGTTCATTAATTAGGTCTAGCCTATATAGCAAACTCGTAAACCTTGGCCCAAAAGGTTCCAGCCTTAGCAATGCAACAAGCAAACAGAATGGAATGCTAAAACAAAAAAAACTGCTGGCCAGATTGCTTAAGCGAATTGCAAATCATAACACAAGCTGTATGTGTACGTCAGCGGAAAACAGTGACAACAGGATGGCCGTGCAAAACGCACCTTCTCACCCCACACGAAAGAAAACAAAAGTAGGGGGGGGGGGGGGGGCCAAATCCCCGTGGCCTCCCCAGTTCCGGCGCCACTGCAGCAGTAAGCACGCCATGTTAACAAATAGGTTCTGGACTGCAGTATACTTGTGCACGCTAAGGAGGTCAGTCGAATAACTGCAACTCTTCAGCTCAGGGAAATGCATTTTCTAGTTATTATTACTAGCTCCATTTTCGGCACCTAACTATGGTGCATTTTGCTTCCATTGCTACGCCAAAATGTCAGTTTGAATGCCACGGACTGCACTTGTACACAGCTAATTTATCTGTCCACTACTTATTTTCTAATTGCCTCTTTTACACGCTTAATTTGCCCATAGACAATTAATGGGAAGAGGGTAAGACTTGAGCGGAGCTGGAATGAAGGACCAAGATGAATCATACCCTTGTGTGTACTGTCATCTAGTGACCGCAATAAAATGTATACATGAATATGTTAGTCAACATTTTATTGCAGTCACTAAATGGCAGTATGCACAAGGGTATGATTCATCTTGGTCCTTCATTAGGGTCATCAGAAGTGGGATATCATCATCATCTTCATCTGCTTTGTCGGGGGTCGGGTCGCGGAGGTAGCAGTTCCAGCAGGGCATCCCAAACTTCCCTTTCCCGGGCCACATTTACCAGCTCTGACTGGGTGATTCCAAGGCGTTCCCAGGCCAGTGTGGAGATATATTCCCTCCACCTGGTCCTAGGTCTGCCCCGCGGCTTCCGCCCTGCTGGACGTGCCTGGAACACCTTCCTAGGGAGGCGGCCAGGTGGCATCCTTACTAGATGCCCGAACCACCTCAACTGGCTCCTTTCTACGCAAAGAAGCAGCGGCTCTACTCAGAGTCCCTCACGAATGGCTGAATTTCTCACCCTATTCCCTAAGGGAGATGCCAGCCACCCTCCGGAGGGTAATTTAGAAGTGGGATAGCTAACTCATAAATAACACCAACGACAAAAGGCATTGTACAAAGGCAACGCAACACTAGATAAGTGTTGATAATTTTGGCATTATTATGGCCAAATAATAATAATAATTAATAATTATGGAACATCATATGCTAAGCCATGCCGGCTTGCAAACTTAAGACAAGAGACGTGTGTGCATGTAGCTAAGTGATCGGTTCAGGTGTTATTATTTTTAATCAGTATTTTGCATCCATGCATTGAAATGAATAGAGAGCGCAGTACATGTTCCATCTGTATGGTTGTAGCGCTCATCGGTCAGTCTTGTTAGATATAAACTTAAATGGAGCAAGTTATATAATAGGTGTTTACAGCAGCTCTAATAATTAAAGAATTAGCGTTTTGGGTTTGTTTTGGAACATCATCATCATCATCATCGTCATCCGCTTTGTCCGGGGTCGGGTCGCGGAGGTAGCAGTTCAAGCAGGGCATCCCAAACTTCCCTTTCCCGGGCCACATTAACCAGCTCTGACTGGGGGATTCCAAGGCGTTCCCAGGCCAGTGTGGAGATATAATCCCTCCACCTGGTCCTAGGTCTGCCCCGCGGCCTCCGCCCAGCTGGACGTGCCTGGAACACCTCCCTAGGGAGGCGGCCAGGTGGCATCCTTACTCGATGCCCGAACCACCTCAACTGGCTCCTTTCTACGCAAAGGAGCAGCGGCTCTACTCCGAGTCCCTCACGAATGGCTGAACTTCTCACCCTATCCCTAAGGGAGATGCCAGCCACCCTCCGGAGGAAACTCATTTCCGCCGCTTGTGTCCGCGATCTCGTTCTTTCGGTCATGACCCACCCTTCATGACCATAGGTGAGAGTAGGAATGAAGATAGACCGGTAGATTGAGAGCTTTGCCTTCTGGCTCAGCTCTCTCTGTGTCACAACGGTGCGATAGAGCGACTGCAACACCGCACCCGCTGCTCCAATTCTCCGGCCCATCTCTCGTTCCATTTTACCCTCACTCGAGAACAAGACCCCAAGATACTTGAACTCCTTCACTTGGGGTAAAGACTTGTTTTGGAACATTATAGGTAAACCGTGTATTTTGCCAGACCAACTGCCGTGATATTATGTTATTGCATTGTTAAAATTACTATAGCAATCAGTGGTAGGCTAATGTCACAGAGTCTGATCATTTTCAGTTTAGATTAGGCTGTTATTGAACAATATCACCATCACATAGGGCCTATACAGTATTAAAGGTATCTTTCCACTTTTGTATGATTACCACTATTTATTATTATTAAGTAATTTGTTGGTCATTTAGCAGACACTTTTATCCAAAGCAACTTGCAATGAGATTACAGGGACAGTCCAGATGGAGCAATACCAGGGGGTATTTCACAAAGCTTGCTTACTCACTAAACTTGACTTCTACAAGTAAAACGGGGAACCCCTTCAAACAAGGAACATGGACTAAAGTAATAATAGCTGTTCCGAGTTTTCCTCTGCAGTGGTCGGGTCTACTGAGTTGCAAGCGTCGTATGTGTCCAGGATTAACAGGACTGAGGTGGTAACCCTATGTGGCACTTACAGCGCCCCTGTTGTGTGAAAGTCTCCGAATGCGAAATACTGTCCTGTTTGCTACAATGTTGAATATTGCTACATTCATAGTTTCGTGGGCTAAAGGGTTCGTGCTAGAATCATTCGTAAGCTAAGCAACACTTTACCAGATTTACCTCATAGCAGCTTGTTCAGTCCTGTTGAAACCAAAGTGATTGCTAAGAACTTCCTGAAGTTTTTTTTGCAGACAAAATATCACATGTATTTGATTTGGAAACCTGTAGGTTATCCGAAGGTTAAATGTGTTTGGACCTACATATGCTCAACGAACGTAATATATTGTTGTACAATAAACACAAAACTTTAGTATGCTAACAATAAATATCTTGTGCAACTCTCAGGGAGATGCAGTGTTCCTCGGTATTGTTTTTTAGTATTTTTTTTTTTTTGCTATGACGACGCTGTAAGGAGAGGACGCTGGTGTTTTTTGTTCGCCGCTTTTCCACAGCATTTGATCAGATTTATCATCTGAGCATAATTTTATTTTCTTTCTTTTATGCTGGTCCTAATTATTTGTCCTAATTCATTTTATATACAGATCTCAAAGTTTTGGTTTTTTCTTGCTATTTTTACTCAAAGGTACACCTAAAGCTTTTTTCCTATCTTATTTTGGTTAGCTAGCCGTCATTCAGTATTTCTTATTGTGGTTCCTAGGCTGACAGGCTAGCCTTGCCTTAGACTACAGCTTTCTTCTGCTTGCCGGGCGGGTAACTGCAGCTGGCATCTTCTTCCCCTGGCATGGCACCGGAGTACTCCATCGATCAACTGCATAGTTTTAACAACTACGTCACTCCGAACTGCATTTTAGTAATTAAGGAACTTGGACTGCGACGCCGACCAAGATACATCCACAGAGGTTCCAGACGTATGTTTTTCCACTCTGAGACGGAGCACTCCATAGCCACTCAACACTCAAACGTTTGCTCAATTTGGACTGATAATCCCCGCCCCACTTGCACTCCAAGCTGTACTGTCAATAACAGTGTACTATCCCTGGTGCCCAAGGTAGCTATGTCTGCGACCCTTTCTTGTTTAAAATGTCTACTTTTAATGTAAAATCCCTAACCAACAAGGCCTCATTGATTCATGAATTTATTAATGACAGAAAGCTGGACTTCCTCTGCATTACTGAGACCTGGGAGCAGCCAAATGACTTCTCTCAGTTGAACGAGGGTAGTCCTCCCGGCTTTGTTTACATCTGTAAGCCTCGAGCTACTGGGCGGGGCGGTGGTCTCGCTGCGTTCTATCACGAGAACTTTAAAGTCATTGCTGTCACTCTTCCCCTTCACTCCTCTTTTGAAAGTCTAGCTTAAAAAATCAATTGTTCTAAACCTATTATAGTTTTAACCATTAATAGACCCCCAAAGCCCAATACTCTTTTTCTCAAAGAACTATCCTCACAATTGACATCTGTTTTTGCAATGTCCTCTAATGTTATCCTACTGGGCAACTTTAACATCCACATTGATGATTTGTCCAGTGCCTTCGCAAATTAATTCATTTAATTTGACTGGCATTAGGATCACTGGTGTCGCACTCTCCTAATTCTCATCCAATCTCGCTGATAGACAACAGTTTGTGCAGCTGCAGAACCACAGGTCCAAAAGTGCTGCAGTTGCACAGGATGTCCCCCAGGGGTCAGTATTGGGTCCACTCCTCCTCACCACCTACCTCCTTCCCCTGGGGTCGATCCTCCGCAATCATGGTGACAAATTCAATTGTCACATATGGCCCCCACATATACAACTGCCCAAAAAAATTAAAGGAACACTTTTTAATCAGAGCATTGCATCAAGTCAATTAAACTTCTGGGATATTGATCTGGTCAGTTAAGTAGCAGAGGGGGTTGTTAATCAGTTTCAGCGGCTTTGGTGTTAATGAAATTAATAACAGATGCACTAGAGGGGCAACAATGAGACGACCCCCAAAACAGGAATGGTTTTCCAGGTGGAGGCCACTGACATTTCTTCCCTCATCTTTTCTGACTGTTTTTCACTAGTTTTGCATTTGGCTAGTGTCAGTGGCACTACTGGTAGGTAGCATGAGGCGATACCTGGACCCTACAGAGGTTTGCACAGGCACTCCAACTCCTCCAGGATGGCACATCAATACGCGCCATTGCCAGAAGGTTTGCTGTGCACAGTCTCAAGAGCATGGAGGAGATTCCAGGAGACAGGCAGTTACTCTAGGACAGCTGGACAGGGCCGTAGAAGGTCCATAACCCAACAGCAGGACCGGTCTCTGCTCCTTTGTGCAAGGAGCAACAGGATGAGCACTGCCATGGCCCTACAAAATGACCTCCAGCAGGCCAATGGTGTGAATGTCTCTGACCAAACAATCAGAAACAGACTTCATGAGGGTGGCCTGAGGGCCCGATGTCCTCTAGTGGGCCCTGTGCTCACTGCCCGGCACCGTGGACCTCGATTGGCATTTGCCATAGAACACCAGAATTGGCAGGTCCACCACTGGCGCTCTGTGCTTTTCACAGATGAGACCAGGTTCACCCTGAGCACATGTGACAGACGTGAAAGGGTCTGGAGAAGCCGTGGAGAACGTTATGCTGCCTGTAACATCGTTCAGCATGACCGGTTTGGTGGTGGGTCAGTGATGGTCTGGGGAGGCATATCCATGGAGGGACGCACAGACCTCTACAGGCTAGACAACGGCACCCTGACTGCCATTAGGTATCGGGATGAAATCCTTGGACCCATTGTCAGACCCTACGTGGGTGCAGTGGGTCCTGGGTTCTTCCTGGTGCACGACAATGCCCGGCCTCATGTGGCGAGAGTATGCAGGCAGTTCCTGGAGGATGAAGGAATTGATCCCATTGACTGGCCCCCACGCTCACCTGACCTAAATCCAATAGAACACCTCTGGGACATTATGTTTCGGTCCATCCGACGCCACCAGGTTGCACCTCAGACTGTCCAGGAGCTCAGTGATGCCCTGGTCCAGATCTGGGACGAGAAACCCCAGGACACCATCCGCTGTCTCATTAGGAGCATGTCCCGACGTCAGGCATGCATACATGCACGTGGGGGTAATACACAATACTAAGTACCATTTTGAGTTGCAGCAATGGAATTTCAGCAAAATGGACTAGCCTGCCGCATCACTTTTTCACTTTGATTTTCGGGGGGTCTTTGAATTCAGCCCTCTGTAGGTCGATAATTTACATTTCCATCAAACGATGTGGCATCCTTTCGTTCCTAACACATTACCCAGTCCATATCAGTATAGATATTCAGCATGATTTTTTTCCCATTGAGATCTGATGTGTTTTCAAAGTGTTCCTTTACTTTTTTGAGCAGTATAATCAGATCTCCTTCAGGACTATACTCCCTCTTGTTCTCTGTGCGCCCTCATCGTCTGGCCTTCTGACTACCCCATGGGTGCTAGGGCTTTCAGCTGCTCTGCACCCAGGTTCTGGAACTGCCTCCCCCCACTTATCTGACAGTCTGACACTTTGTCATCTTTCAAGTCTCAACTAAAAACAAATTTATTTGAATTGGTCTACTCCCTGTAATTGCTCCCTTGTACTGTGCCCGGCTGTCTCCCCTTGCTTATCGTGTTTTCAGTAATGTGCCATTATGGTTTCCATTGTTGTTTCCTATCCTACACCCCCTTTTGTATTGTTAGTATGTTGCTGAATTACTTTTATATTTCTTTTTCACTCCATCCATCTGTCCATCCATTAGCTATACCGGTGTCTAGATTTCTTTAGGATTGGAGTGACAGAAATAGTTTTAAAGACTGATGGAAATACTCCTTGGGAGAGGTATTGATTGAATAGGTTAGTTAGGTGGGGAAGAAAAGTAGGTATGTATGATATGCAGAGGACAGTGGAAAGGCAGTCAAGAAGGCAGGTAATAGATGCCATAATCACTTTTGAGATGTGCAGAGTCAACTAGGGTAAATGAGGAGAAATTATTATCGGAGGTAGTCAGTAGAAAGTCACCCACACCAGGGGACACTGTGGCTGTGCCAGAGGGAGAGATGTTTGGAATTCAGGGAAGAGAAAATGTTAAATATTTGATTAAATCACTGAAGGAAGGAATTGACAAGCTGGGTGGACGAAGTATACATGGGCTACGTTCGCATTCTTCATTTTGCTTAGGAAGGTTCCTAACTGAGTGAAATGACCCGGAAGTATCAGAGTGGCAGCCATGATAAGTGCTGATCGAATTCTCTAAGTGCTAAGGAAAGGTGCTTCAACGCTTCCTAACTTGTGTACTTTAGCATAGGATACACTGGACCATCCTTTACAAAAGGAAAGAAGCAAATGCTGCCCCACAAATCCTTGTGGCATCAATATTTAAAGCGATACGCCATTCAGCCGTCGATCGGCATGACCGACAAGGGATGCAGATCATATAGCCTAGTTGTTTAATGAGCATTTTCCATCTTATGTTATGCCCTAACTTGCTAATATGCTTATATGTTTTCAAATATCAACATGTTTGAAACTTAAGAATGATAATGTAACTACCATAGCAGATGTGTATGCCACATAAATTGGCATACACATCTGCATATATGTTACACATACAGTATGGCATACACATCTGCATGTAATATAAATGCATAACTTGCATACATTTAACAATGAGGCTTCATACAATTACATTTATGAGTGGTGATAAAAATGAGTTGACAAGGATGAGAACGTGAGCAACCATTCTTAATGTGACATATTTCGTTTCACTTTTGTGACAGGTAGACTATATTTCCTTTTTTAATTTAAATTCCAACCTTTCTAATAAAGTAGGCTAATATACACTCACTGGCCGCTTTATTAGGTACACCTGTTCAACTGCTCGTTAACGCAAATATCTAATCAGCCAATCACATGGCAGCAACTCAATGCATTTAGGCATGTAGACATGGTCAAGACGAACTGGTGAAGTTCAAACAGGGCATTAGAATGGGAAAAAAGGTGATTTAAGTGACTTTGAACGTGGCATGGTTGTTAGTGCCAGACGGGCTGGTCTGAGTATTTCACAAACTGCTGATCTACTGGGATTTTCACGCACAACCATCTCTAGGGTTTACAGAAAATGGTCCGAAAAAGAGAAAATATCCAGTGAGCGGCAGTTCTCTGGGTGAAAATGCCATGTTGATGCCAGAGGTCAGAGGAGAATGGCCAGACTGGTTCAAGATGATAGAAGGGCAACAGTAACTCAAATAACCACTCGTTACAACCAAGGTATGCAGAAGACCATTTCTGAATGTGCAACACGTCGAACCTTGAAGCAGATGGCTACAGCAGCAGAAGACCACACCGGGTGCCACTCCTGTCAGCTAAGAACAGGAAACTGAGGCTACAATTTGCATGGGCTCACCAAAATTGGACAGTAGAAGATTGGAAAAATTTTGCCTGGTCTGATGAGTCCCGATTTCTGCTGCGATATTTGGACGGTAGGGTCAGAATTTGGCGTAAACAACATGAAAGCATGGATCCATTTTGCCTTGTATCAACGGTCAGGCTGGTGGTGGTGGTGTAATGGTGTGGGGGATATTTTCTTGGCATACTTTGTGCCCCTTAGTACCAATTGAGCACCGTTTAAACGCCACAGCCTACCTGAGTATTGTTACCATGTCCATCCCATTAGTACACATTATGACCACAGTGTACCTTCTGATGGCTACTTCCAGCAGGATAACGCACCATGTCACAAAGCTCAAACCATCTCAAACTGGTTTCTTGAACATCACAATGAGTTCACTGTACTCAAATGGCCTCCACAGTCACCAGATCTCAATCCAATAGAGCACCATTAGGATGTGGTGGAACGAGAGATTCGCATCATGGATGTGCAGCCGACAAATCTGCAGCAACTAAGTGATGCTATCATGTCAATATTGACCAAAATCTCTAAGGAATGTTTCCAGCACCTTGTTGAGTCTATGCCACAAAGAATTAAGGCAGTTCTGAAGGCAAAAGGGGGTCCATCCCAGTACCAGCAAGGTGTACTTAATTAAGTGGCCAGTGAGTGGATTTCTCTGGCTTGCCTGCACGCTCATATATAGGCAATGAAACACGGTGAAAACGCACGGGCGAAGTGTTTAGGATGCGCTTTTTGTAGGCTATAGTTAATCTAAGGCACATTGTAGTTTCTCCACCAATGACCCACGAAAACCACCGTCGCATGATTACGTAGCTGAAGTGCAGTCGGACTCCTTTAGCAGCGCGATTGTCTTTTCCTAAGTCCTTTATGAATTCTTCTTAATCTTTCCTTAACCTCATGACGTTTCCCTTCTAGGGGGTTTAGGAAAAGTACACAGTGAAAGTCATTAGAACATACTTTATTGAACTATTCGGATACAGCTATGGTGTCCTCGCGGGTTTAAATGAGTTTGCTCACAGTGGAAAAGAGGGTCCGAGCGTTGGAATTTAGAGCATTAATGATGGCAGAGAAGTAAGATGAATGTGCATCTCTGTAGGAACATGTGATGATGAAGAGATTGAAAGTGGACAGTGAGTTTCGTCTTTGAGCACAATCGCTCAAGGCGGCGACCAGCCTTTTTCTTTATTCAAATTTCTGAAGTGAACCAGGGGGACAAGGAAGTAAATGAGACAGTTTTTTGTTTTTAAGGGGGCCAGTGTGTTTAGCGAGGTAGAACGAGTGGTGTTACGCAGGTCAGCCAACTGATCTGGGGAGACGGTGGCAAGTTCTGGGCATAGGGCAGCACCAATTACATCAGACAGAGAAAGGGCATTAACAGCTTTGATATTACGGAAAGAGATTGATCTTGTGTGGGGAATTCTAGTAGACTTAGTATTCTCCAGTTCACCCTTCACTCTAGTCTATGGTCAGACGAGGGAAAGGGGGAGGGGAAAATCTGAGAAATAGTTACACCAGTAGAGGAGACCAAATCACATGTGACATGCTGGGTAATATTGGAACAGTCTAGTACACCAGATAAATCAGAGGGCTGATTTAGACGTGGGGAGAGAGATGAAGCAACAGTGAGCAATTCAGAGAATTCTGTTAGAAATGAGACATTAGGTGTGGGTGGAAGATAAACAACAATTATGACAGTTAAGTAACAGGCTTTATGCATTATACTCAAACAATTTGACAGAGATCAGGTTAATGGGAGTGACAGTAATATTGTAAATGACAGCACGACTACCCCCTCGACCAAATAAATTAAGTTTGTAGATGTATTGATAGTTAGGGGGAGCAACAGTGTTAAGGACAAAAACTTCCCCAGGCTGTTGCCAGGTTTCACATAAAACATGTCCAGGTTGTTATCCAATATGAATTGACAGGGTGGTAGGGTTTTATTGTTAAGAGACCGGGTATTCAACAGGGCAAAGCTACATTTTGAAGATGCGGTCTTAGTCAAGTGAGTAAACTGAAATGTCCGCAGGCAGCCGTAGCTAATAGGGCGGTGGTAATGCGTGAGAACAGGGGAGGAAAAGTAGTCCACACATGAAATAAATAATTCTCTCTATTTTAAGAATGTGAAATGTCAGAATGATAAAGTATTGATTCTACCTGACCTACAACATGGAATGTTAACTAGGATTAAATAAAAAAAATTATGAAAAACTGGGTTAAAATGTATTTGCCTGAGGTGTATGTAAACCTCCAACTTCAACTGTAGGTTGTGTCTGCATAAAAAAGTAGGCAATCTTTTGAGCGTACAGACACAGACAGAGAAAAAAAAGAATGGCAAGAAGTGGAAAGGTGGGCCTTAAAAATACCTATATGGCCCAATGCTGTAAATTCTTACAGATTCATTGTCTCACACTCAGTCAGGTTGCAACCAAGAATGGGCACGGTTATTCAAATATTCGTTTATTCTAAATGATGTGGGTATTGGATTACAGCTGTAGAAATGCATACTTATATACAGCACTGTGCATATGTTTTAGGCAAGGAATGCTATTTTGAAGGCAAAGGGTGGTCACACCAAATGTTGATTTGATACCGATTTTCTTTTCCCTCACTTTGTATTTTATGAATTGATAAAACTTTTTTTAAATTAACATTTAAATTTATATATTTTTTTTTCTAACTTTAAAGACTTCACACCTGCCTGAAACCTTTGCACAGTACGGTATATAATATTTATACTTTGCCTAAAGTTAATCAAATATTACTCATTAGCTATTTTTAATGCATATTTTTTATGAAATATCATTTAATAAACAATATGCATTTCGTCCTATGTCAGCTGGGATAGGCTCCAGCCCCCCCCCCCCCCCCCCCCCCGCGACCCTGCAAAGGATAAGCGGGATAGCTAATGGATGGATGCATGGATATTTATTAAATGTGTATACCAATGCCATTAAAATATGTAAAAAGTACAAAAAAAAAACACAGTTGCAATATTTTAGATACATTGTGCTTTTACGGCTTTCCGCAGTTTAAACTTGAAACCCTAAACGCACGAGAGCACTCCATGCTAGTGTGCTGCATGATCTCTCCGCTCGGAGATAAAAAAAAATCTGTCCAAAATGTGTCAGGGTAAGAAATGTTCTGGAAATGTACACGTTTTTGTTGATGCCGTTTGTTGTATAGATATGCACATCAGCATGCGTAATTCGAGCCAGGCCCACCAGTAGGCTACTTACACTTTTTGCTGTTGTGCAAAAGTCATGGGTGCCCAAACTGGTGCTTGTAAGCTACCTGTAGCTCACAATATTATTGATATTTGCTGCCTTTGTGTCTGCGTGTGTCCAATGATAGCGTGTAAATAAAATGAAGATGCTACGCTAGCGGATGGTCTGGACAGGGTGATCAGGTAGCAAAAGCTATTTCGAAAAGGAAGTAGGAAATTCGGAACATAAAGAGTTGGACGTGCGAACTGTAAGAGTGAAAAACATGAGATTTGTTTAGTCCTTCCCATGTGTGTGTGTGTGTACGGTACCTTTGAAGAAGACAAATTTTCCATCATGTCTCTCGTAGGCTGCATCTATGTCACCAGGGAGGCCTCTCCAGAAGTGGCCTATGGGCAGGGGATAATTATCCAGAACCCTGTTCCTGCGCACCCTCCAGAACCAACGACCCTGAGCCAAGAGAGAACATCTATTAGAACATAAATTGCGTGTTTGTGTGTGTATGTAAGAGACTTGGAGTAGAAATTCAGCTCTGCTCAGGATCACATTATGGTGCTTTCACATATGCGTCAGCGGGACGCGGCTAATCAACGCTCAGCAACGCCCTGCTAGCATGAGATAAAACGCTATTCTCATCAATTAGAGCATTTACGATTGCAGTACTGCATTTAATCCAATAACCTCATTTGTATGGATAACATTCTTGGATTAGAGCCAATTGTAAAAGAATTCAAAGATATATTGTATCATTTTATAAAAATAAAAAAAACATTGTAAACAAATTTGTGCGTTTTTCTTTTGAACTGGTCGCCCGGCCGACAAAAGTACACTAGCTAACTGTGAAGCATTATCAAAATGAGTGAGCCCCCAAGTAAAAATAAACTACTTTAAATGTCTCAGAGCTTTGTATGTAGACAGCCACAACAACCATTTATATCTAAGATTACAGAAGTAAACCAAAAATAAAGCATGATGGTTTTGAAAAAGTTGCTGACATTGATGCACCCGTTTCTGTTGTCTGTGTGTAGTAGTGCTGCAGATACCGAGGACTCCGCTGTACAATTACAGGTAGAGCGGAAAGACACTGCCAGGGCTTTTGGAAACAGAACTCGCTATTTCAGTTCTGGAGGGTTCAAGAACAGAAAATGGCTTGTTCTTTGTAAAAGCAGCAAATGCTTCTGTCATGTGTGCTGCTTTGTTGCTAAGTATAGGCAAATCATATTTTCTTAACGTTTTGAGAAGGACTTTGCCACAACTGTGGTTAATGATTGGAAAAAATGCCCCAGTTCACGAGAGTCATATGAAGAGCCACAGCCATATGGAGGCAGTAGAGAAAAGGATAGCATATCGTAGGCAAGCATTTGTCAATGTTTAACTTGTTTAAAGTTCCTTGTGAGGCAGGGGCTGGCTGTGAGAGGCCATGATGATGCTGAAAGCAACTTTCATGAAGTAGTAGAGCTGGTAGCAGAGAAAGACCCCACTTTTTAATGTTTCATGGCCACTGAAAAATACCACTCAAGATTCACTGAATGAGTTTACTGAAATGTATGCAATAATATTTGGATTAAACGAGGGATGTTACAGGCCAAAAACAGCTCTCTCAGTGAGGTGGGTTTCTGGTGACGATAAAATAAATGAAGACTATAGGAATATATGACTGCCCCAAAACCAACAAAGCATAACAAAAACTGAGCAAGATAATCTCTGTAAGTGTGGAACTTTCAGAGATGAGACGTCAGACTTCCGCGCTTCAGGGGAAAATGTTAGAGGTGGTAAAATGCATTAAGGACTTAAAGGGTTGGGCTGGTTTAGGTTCGCTTCTGGAGCGGAGGGGTAAATAATGAGACCAACACACTGTTAAAGTATTGGAAACAGTTGCCAGATTGTATTTAAAAGTAGAATATATGAGATGGTACCATAAACAACAATTAACAGACTCAAACAAATGTCTCACGACAATCAATAATAATTCAACAATATCACACAATATCACTTGCGATTATCTTTGTGTAAGACAAAGAATTGTCTCACTTGGTATTTTAACCTATATTAACTTTTTAGTGTCAATACCTTACTGGGTGCACCCGTTTATCTATAGCTGCCTGAATACCAGTAAAAATATGTATATATATATATAAATATACACGCATTCAAGTACAGCCATTTTCAAAAGATGTGACAAAAAGGTGTCTTTTTGTACAAATGTTAAAAAAGGGCATCAAAGTGGACCGTATCTTGGGCAGCTCGCCATCAAGTGTTCCAGAATAACAAAAACACCTGACTTGTTTTAAACAATTTCCATACATGTCGACCCAAGTTAACATAGGTTTCTCTTGTTGACATGGAGCATGACTAAATATATTAAGAGTTGATTTAAAGAAAGCGCCAGGTGATGCAACGCATACGATGGCATAGCGGTAAAGCATCTATTCAGTAATTTAGTAAATTTCAGTTTTGCTCAGGCTCGAATCCAGGCTCGTAGGCCACGAACTCATAAGAGATACAAGTAGACCTAACGTAATACATTTAATCAAATGTTTGGAAATTGTTGTTCATAGTTTTGTGAAGCTGAACCCTCCCTAATACTAGTTAGAGCAGTGTTTCATATGGGTTGCCTGTCAGAAGTATGTCGAGTTGGGGAGAAGCACACGTTGGAAACTATCACTAAGCAATGGGTAAGACTTCTGGGTTTTAAAAATCTAAATGTGTTAGGCCAATAGGCTATTTGGTTTAGACTCAGTAACATGCTTTGTCATAACAATAACAGGTCTAAATCCTTTAATGTTTCATGCACTGATACGTTCTAAACGCCTCCATTTTATGTTGTCATTTAGATTCAGCTTTAATGTTCATCGTGTTAATTCAGGTTTCACTGGAATTGTGTGGAGGGAGACTACCTTTCTGACTAGCCTATATTTGCCCATGCTGCTATTAAAAGGCTGTTGTTTGTCACAGTTGGCAAATAAAGGATGTGATTATATCGAATGCTGTTTCGCTCCTACATTATTTTCTCTGAACTTCTTAACCATTATATATTTTAAATACTCAAACGTAGGCATATAAGCCTAACGTTCAAACGATTTCTTGCGTAATTTGTTTTCAATTTTAACGTAATTTGCCGACGTAAAGTTAGCATTTAGTTTACATGTCGACCCAAGTTATAATAGGTGTCTCTTGTTGACATGGAGTGTGTTTAACTATATTAAGCGTTGAATCTAGAAAAGCTCTACATTAAGCTTCGCTTGTATGGTGGCGTAGAGTGGTAGTGCGTAAGTGCTGTAAATTCAGAGATTTCAGTTTTGACCTGGCTCGGCCTATTTCCTATTATTTGTGTTGTCTTATATAAAATCCTTTTGTAACTTGAAGAACTTATAGTTGTACTGTAGCCTACCAAAAACCATACTATCGTCAAATCAGCTTTTAAAAATTACGTTTATTTCATATTGTAGGAGAAAATGCTGACATTTGACGCACTGTTCTGGAATCCATGCCATAGTTTGCAGCGCTCTGGCTCACGCAAGCGCATTGACCCAAGACAATCCAGGCCCGAGTTAAACTAGAACACCGGTGAAGCCCCTCACCAGTGGCGAGATACTGAAGAGTTCCATAGGAGCCAGTTCTTTGACGTTGTTGATCTCCTCACAAATGAGCTCACATGCAGCCAACTCTGCGCCTCTGGATTGGTGTGGACAATGTGCTCGTTAATGCCGTCAACGTTAGCAAGTCAGATTCTCGCCCTTTTGCCATCCCCGAAACGTTGCTGCCATGTACAGTGGAGACGTGGAAATGGCAAGACTGTCTACCCAGTTCTCAATTATGCCAAGCTTTTTGTCAACATACAACAGCTCTTAGGTGACAAAGATATCTACGCTTGTTGATGTGCTGTTAGGACAAGGAGAGGCTGGTGCCCTTTTCAGCAAGGTATAAATTGACAGTGGTTACATAGTTATAATAATTAGATTAGCAAATCCTATTTTATGAAAAATTAGGCCTATACCGTGAGGCTAATTTGCCACAAAGACTAATTGTCAAGCGCACCACAGGCTATTACTGTCCATTTAACAAAAAACAAAACAATTTTGGTTATATATTTCTTATTTCTCTTATTTCATGTTGAAAAGCTTCTTCACCTCTACCTGACATTACCAATGTCCAGTGCCACAGCTGAGCATAGTTTTTTAATCTTCCGTCGGTTGAAAACATGCTTTCGGTCAACAATGACTGAAAAACGTCTCAACCAACTTCTTTCTCCAAATACATAAAACCTGACTGATCACTTAGATCTTGATATGGTTGTTCGCAGTTTTCCTTTGACAACGAGAAAAACATACAGTATTTTGCCAAATAGGCGGTCAAAACTGTATGGTGTTTGTCTTGTTCTGCTTTTCCAATTTGTGCCTTTGTTTTCATACATTTAGTTTTTGCCTATTTTATTGCTGTTTTTGTTAAAGGTTTCGCGCCGGAATGTAAATAGTTTGTCTGCTATATTTATTTCAGGCTTTATGTTGGCTATATCTCTTATTGGTTACATTAAAGAAGATCCTTTTTCTATCAGAATTCTGCTGCCGCTGCAGTTGCTGGTGTTACGAGCTCTCCCTTGTACCAACTGTGTTCCAGGGTTTCTGTTGCAGGTCAGGTGCAGAAGGGGAGGAGCTCGTAAGAGGGAACACCTGGAGCTGATTGAGGAGTTTGCTATTTAGCTGGGCCTTGAGGGAGGCTCTGTCTCTCTCTCCCTAGCTTGCCTGGCCAGCCTTTGTGGTTGTCCTTGTTAGAGTACACACCTTGTCATCTTTAGTCTGTTTGTTTAATAAAATAGAATCTATGCACTCAGAACTCAGACTTGTCTCCATCTTTGTCACTGCCTACGAGCCGGTCGTGGCACTGGGAAGAAAAAGCTATGCTTTCAGTTCTATATTTGATGGTCCAGCTATAAATTTACAGAAGGCCTGGAATTCGTCTTTCAGAGAGTAATATCAAATTACAGTAAAATGGACCAATCATATCGTCCTGATTTGAAGTGTCAGTCGCAAAAGGTTGCTGGCTGTGCTCACGCTTTCACGATTCATTTGTGAAGATTGAACACATTTTATTGGTTTTGTGTGGTATAGGAGAAGGTGGTTGTCAGTTCTGTTGAAGAGTTTACACATTTTCTCACAAGAGACCACCACCCATAATTTACTAAAATCATAACAGAAATATCCATTATGAGCCTGCGTTAAGTGCAGGACACAACCCCCGATTCCCCGGAAAACGCCTCGCACACCCTTTGCAGTCGTTGTGGTGCCGCAGCCCACAACACAAAAGTTGGACCTACTATATATTAATGAATGTGATGTTTCATAAGATGTGAACATTATATATGTGGCCCCTTTTAGACGGATTTTCCCAAAATAACCTCAGGGTAGCAGAAGTTGAGTATTTTGAGGGTTGGGCTACATAGTAAGGACTTTTTTATATTAATTTGAATATCAACTTTGCCACAGCATACATTAAGTAAGTAATGTTATGTCTCATTCAGAAATGAGTAGGCTCTTAAAATGACGAATGTTTGAAGGGAACGTTTGATAACATTTGTTATGTCCTAAGAGCAGATTTAGTTTGACTTCAAAGGCTACATCTGAAAGGGCTAAATCTGACTCGGATAAAAAAAAATTTTGTAACAGTGTAAACAGCACTTTTAATTCGGATCTGGGCCACTTTCATATGGGGTCCTATATCAGATACAGGTCAGATTTTTGCAATCCGACCTCAGTCTTTAGAGTCACATCAAAATAAATGCCACTTTTACGTCTTCACTGGCTGCTAAGTCTACTTCTGTACGACAGCTGACCGGAGGGAATAGATCACAATTGGGATGACATGAACTAGCAACATATTTCTGAAGCACTCAACACGGCAATAACTGGACTGAGTGCACAGGCAAAATATACTAAAATAACTCAACAAATGTTACCCATACAGTCTGCGAGAACAATAGACCACTCACAAATCTACAAGATGGTTCTTCTGACGCGCAGCTCAAAAGCCCCAAAAACAGGGATCATACATGCTTTTTTTTGCATCTAGAGATGACAAAGTTTCAAAAAGACTACAATTGGATGTCACCTGGTTATGGAGGACGATTTGTGCCAATTTTAATTTATTATTATTTTTTATTATTATTATTATTATTATTATTATTATTATTATTATTATTATTATTATTAATATTATTAATAATTAAATAAATAAAAAGTGAAATGATGACTTTAAATGTGTTACATATAATTATTTATTATTTATATACATATTTCATTATTTATATAACTATATTTCAGTATTTAATTGTTAATGCATTTATTTATTTACTGTCAAATTTCATTATTTTGCTCTGCATTTATTTATTTCATGGTAGTTCTGTGCACTGTGAAATAAATAAATCTGTCAACGTCACATCCGTTTATGCCAAGGGGGAAAACAATGCATTCGCCACCATGGAAAAGAGCGGCTGTGGGGGCTTTCTGCACATCAAATAAACTTCAATACCAAGTTAAAGTTGTATACATTCGAAAAAAACATAACCAATTAGGAGAACGTGGTGGCTGCAAACCATTCAGCAATAGGAGGAGTTCGGTCACCTGTGGAATCAGATATCAAATCAAGTGTGTGGTCAGCACTTCACTAGCCCCTACCTAACGTTATCGTCGCTTTGTTCAAACAGTGTCAGATTGAAACAGGGCACCTCTGCAAATTAGTCTGTCTCAGTCAACCCTGTATAACTAAATAAATAGAATAATAATAATAATACCTTTCCTTACAACACGTTTACAGCTCATAACCTAATAATTGTAGCTATAGCTCCATCCAGTTAAAAAAAAACTGCTTTATGTTTAAATCCCATGTCCATGGTTTAAGCCAGCCATTCTCAACCAGTGGGCCACGGAGGCAGCTATAGTCCTACTAATAGTAATACAGAATTAAAGGGGCCCTATTATGCAAATTTTCAGGTTCATACCTTTATTTATGAGTTCTACTAGAATAGCTTTACACATTTTAATGTTCAATAAACAAGTTGTTTTTTCCATACTGCCTGGATCTGAAGCACCTCTATTCATCCTCTGTCTGAAACGCTCCGTTTTAGCTCCTGTCTCTTTAAGGCCCCGCCCCCCCCTCCCGACGAGCCCAGTCTGCTCTCATTGGTCAGCTGGCAAACAAAGGGAATTTGCCTTCGCGCTTAGCGTTTTCTCGACATGGCGAAACCACCCGGCCTCCGCTCTGACTGGCTCTGGTTGAGGGCGTGCCAAACATTATTCAAATGTGTGACTTAGTGACATAAATAAGTTACGGAAGAAAACGACAGACTACAAACGAGGCGTTTCAGGCAGTTCAGGAGCAGTGTTTTCTGTGAGAGCGAGTAGCTGCCTCTGGCATTGACTATGGGGCTTTGTGACTTTTCAGACGTTTTACATGCTTTTAAGAAAATGAAAAATAAATGTGTTTGTCATTTTCGACGCCAATAATTTTTATATCTAGCTTAAATGTGTTCAAGAGTTCAAAACGTTAAATTAAAATGTATAATTTCAATGACTTAACTACGTTTGAATATATATCACCACGCCAATCACCACACATAATAAGGTAGACCCAAACATATTGCTACTGTGTTAGCTTGGCTCGCTCGGCTGCAGTTTGCTCGACTGCAGTGATAGAAAATGACCCTGAATACATTCAATTTAGATTCACAATTTTCTTATGGTGCAAATTTTCTGAAAACTTATGCGTGAGATGTAGCCTACAGTTGAGCGCAAGCAGACATTTATTTGTCTTTGTAGGGTACTACAAGAAACTTTAGAAACATCACTATTTACAACCTCTCCGGGAACCATCACCTTATCGTGGTGGAGAGGTTTGTGTGTCCCTATGAACCTGGGGGCTGTGTTGTCTGGAACCTTGTGTTCCTGGTAGGGTCTCCCATGGCAAATTGGTCTCGGGCGAGGGGCCGGACTAAGAATGGTTCAAAAACCCTCATGGAAAAACCTATAAGAGAGGATGATACCCGGCCCGGAGGAAGCCCAGGGTCCCCTTCTGGAGCCAGGCCCAGGAGGAGGACCCGTCAGCGAGCGCTTGGTGGCCGGGCTTGCCACGGAGCCCGGCCGGGCATAGCCCGAAAAAGCAACGTGGACAACAACAACATCTCTTCTTCTCCGTCCCGTGGGCTCACCACCCGCGGGAAAAACCAAGGGGGTCGGGTGCGCTGCCAGAAAGGTGGCAGTGAAGGCAGAGGTTTTCGACGGATCGGACCCGGGTGGCAGAGGCTGGCTTTGGGGACGTGGAACGTCACCTCTCTGGGAGGGAAGGAGCCGGAGCTTGTGCGGGAGGTGGAGCGCTACCAGCTGGATCTGGTGGGGCTTACCTCTACGCACAGCCTCGGCTCTGGAACCTCACTCCTGGATAGGGGTTGGACTCTATTCTTCTCCGGAGCTCCCCAGGGTGAGAGGCGCAAGGCTGGTGTGGGGATACTTACGAGTCCCCGGCTAAGTGCCTCTATGTTGGAGTTCACCCCAGTGGACGAGAGGGTCGCCTCCCTACGCCTGCGGGTCATGGGGGGGAAACTCTGACTGTTGTCTGTGCCTATGCACTGAACAGCAGTTCGGAGTATTCGGCCTTTTTGGAGACCCTGGATGGAGCCTTGTATGGGGCTCCTGAGGGGGACTCTGTAGTCTTGCTGGGGGACTTCAACGCACATGTGGGCAATGATGGAGACACCTGGAGAGGCGTGATTGGGAGGAACGGCCTCCCCGATCTGAACCCGAGTGGTGGCTTGTTATTGGACTTCTGTGCTAGTCATGGAATGGCCATAACGAACACCATGTTCGAACATAAGGATGCTCATAAGTGTACCTGGTACCAGAGCACCCTAGGCAGAAGGTCGATGATCGATTTTGCAGGCCCGAAGGACTGCAGCCTCGGCCGTGGCAGAAGCAAAGCAGCGGGTGTGGGAGGAGTTCGGAGAAACCATGGAGAAGGACTTTCGGCTGGCGCCAAAGCGGTTCTGGAAGACCATCCGACACCTCAGGAGGGGAAAGCAGGGAACCATTCAAGCTGTATACAGTAAGGATGGGACGTTGTTGACCTCAACTGACAAGGTGATTGGGAGGTGGAAGGAGCACTTTGAGGAACTCCTGAACCCGACAAACCCACCCTACATAGTAGAGACAGGGCTGGAGGATGATGGGGGATCAGCATCAATCTCCCTGGCGGAGGTCACTGAGGTAGTCAAACAACTCCACAGTGGCAAAGCCCCAGGGGTTGATGAGATCCGCCCAGAAATGCTGAAGGCTTTGGGTGTTGAGGGACTGTCATGGATGACACGTCTTATCAACATTGCGTGGAAGTCGGGGACAGTACCTAAGGAGTGGCAGACCGGGGTGGTGGTTCCCCTGTTCAAAAAGGGGACCGGAGAGTGTGTGCCAGCTACAGAGGCATCACATTACTCAGCCTCCCCGGGAAAGTATACTCCAGGGTGCTGGAAAGGAGTGTTCGACCGATAGTCGAACCTCGGATTGAGGAGGAACAATGCGGTTTCCGGCCTGGTCGTGGAACAACGGACCAGCTTTTTACCCTCGCGAGGATCTTTGAGGGGGCCTGGGAGTATGCCAATCCGGTCTACACGTGTTTTGTGGATTTGGAGAAGGCGTATGATCGGGTTCCCCGGGAGATACTGTGGGAGGTGCTGCGAGAGTATGGGGTGAGGGGGGTCTCTACTCAGGGCCATCCAATCTCTGTACTCCCAAAGCGAGAGCTGTGTCCGGGTCTTCGGCAGTAAGTCGGACTCGTTTCCGGTGAGGGTTGGCCTGCTCCAAGGCTGCGCTTTGTCACCTATCCTGTTTGTGGTATTCATGGACAGGATCTCACGGCGTAGCCGCGGGGGAGGGGGGCTGCGGGTTGGTGGGCAGAGGATTGCATCACTGCTTTTTGCAGATGATGTGGTCCTGATGGCATCATCAGTCTGCGACCTGCAGCACTCATTGGATCGGTTCGCAGCCGAGTGTGAAGCGGCTGGGATGAGGATCAGCACCTCCAAATCTGAGGCCATGGTTCTCAGCAGGAAACCGATGGATTGTCTACTCCAAGTAGGGAATGAGTCTTTACCCCAAGTGAAGGAGTTCAAGTATCTCGGGGTCTTGTTCTCGAGTGAGGGGAAAATGGAACGAGAGATGGGCCGGAGAATTGGAGCAGCGGGTGCGGTGTTGCAGTCGCTCTATCGCACCGTTGTGACGAAGAGAGAGCTGAGCCAGAAGGCAAAGCTCTCAATCTACCGGTCTATCTTCGTTCCTACTCTCACCTATGGTCATGAAGGGTGGGTCATGACCGAAAGAACGAGATCGCGGATACAAGCGGCGGAAATGAGTTTCCTCCGGAGGGTGGCTGGCATCTCCCTTAGGGATAGGGTGAGAAGTTCAGCCATTTGTGAGGGACTCGGAGTAGAGCCGCTGCTTCTTTGCGTAGAAAGGAGCCAGTTGAGGTGGTTCGGGCATCTAGTAAGGATGCCACCTGGCCGCCTCCCTAGGGAGGTGTTCCAGGCACGTCCAGCTGGGCGGAGGCCACGGGGCAGACCTAGGACCAGGTGGAGGGATTATATCTCCACACTGGCCTGGGAACGCCTTGGAATCCCTCAGTCAGAGCTGGTTAATGTGGCCCGGGAAAGGGAAGTTTGGGATGCCCTGCTTGAACTGCTACCTCCGCGACCCGACCCCGGACAAAGCGGATGACGATGATGATAATGACTATTTACAACCATTTTCACAGTTTCAAAACTTTTAATCCTTACTTAGGACTCAAATGTCCTTAGTAGATCGCCGCTTTGCAGAAGTAGCCCAAATAAAATTCAGCACTGTACAATTTTTTTCTGCTTTGGATTCCGCAATGCAAAGCAGCATTTTAGAGTTTTATTTTTTCAATTGTCTGCAACAGTAGGCTTTGTTAACGTGTCCCAAAAGCAAATGTGTGAATGCGTGAGAAACATGAGGTTTGGCGTGTGAAGAAAGCAATTTTTGTGAGTTTCAGGCTCAATGCAAGAGATTTGGCAGCTCTGCATATTATGGTTTTTTTTTCTAATTTATTTGGGAAGTTGGTCCTTGGAAATATTTCAACAATCAGAAGTGGGCCTTAAGTAACCAAAAGTTAAGAACCCCTGGTTTAAACTGTCTTGAGTATGTTTTAAAAAAAATTGGGATAAAACTCACCCGGACTACACACCCTTGCTGTTCCCCAATAGAAGAACACATTATTCTGCAGCCTAAAAACTTAAAAGGCTGGCCTGCAGGAGGAAACGTGAATGTCTGCCATTTCAGTCTAAAGCGCTCAGTCCCACTCACAGCCCAACAAGTAGGCCTATTCATGGTAGTTAGTACTAGTATAACAAGATGTTAACTAACGTGTAACTATTAATGTGGAGTGGACTACATTTGGTAATAATTGCCTTACTTCTGTGTTGCTTTAAACATGCTGGGACTGCACTTTTTGACCCAAATAAATAACTGTTACACTTGTCTGACCGAGACATTTTGGAGTACAACCCCTGCAAAGCCACTGGTATAAAAAGGTGAGGCTCCCAAGAGCTGTAGTTCTTGAGGTTGCACTGTGTGGAAATGCCTGCGTAACATAACACATCGTCAACACAGGCTAATTATACTTGCGCTGCTGTCTCGAAACTAAATTGAATTCACTAAAACATGCTAGACTGTTACATAATCGTAAATGGCTTTAGGATACTGACATTATGGCTTGTGTAATCAATCAAATCTATAGTAAATGTAATAGTTCAACCTAGCAGAAGATATCTGGGAATGACACTTAGTTTGGGCCATTTAGTTTGATCGTTTATCCAGTCTTTTAAGTTTTATGACATATGCACAATTATCCTATCCGATTCAGTAAATTTTATTGAATGTAGCATTGTCAAGTGACAGCAAATACTCAATATATCTATATATTATACATTACACCTTGTTATCATTAGCATGCAAGTCTAAAAACTGCGCTTTCCCAGCATTTCCAGGCTAGCAGAAAGGTTTGTTTTCCCCCACGCTGACTCCGCCCTTGACACGCCCCCCAACTATGACGAGATACTGACTGTATCTATGGCAGTGGGTGGAATCTAATATCCTATTGGGTGCATTTTGTAAAGCAAGCCAGCCAGTCTCGATCTCCATGGCGGAACTACTGCAATCTGCTCCAATGTAGGGAGACGGCTGTAAACAACTTATTCCTCGTGTAAGCAATGAGAATACAAATAAAATATTTTGTTGTTTAATGGTCTGAAATGTTGTATCTTGTCTAAACACTATGATGTTATAATTATAAAACATTTCGGTTTTACGTGCTGCTTTTGCGGTGAAGTAAAGCTATGACTACTTTACGTTAACGTGCTAGCCAGCTGCGAGTGCCGGTGGAGCTAGTTTGTTACAGTAATATACCCCCAGATTTATCATGTACTATTGTTAATTGTAGAAAATACATAATAGTGGCGTTTTTCCTGTTAGTGCTAGACTATTTTATGAAATGACCAATGCTGTGTTTCGACCGCTGATGATCAGCCCTGGCCTATGACCTGGCAACTTAAGCCTGGTTTATACTTCACTGTGAGCGTGTTAGCGAACGTAAACGTTAATTTGGCGCTTAGGTTCGCACAGTAGTTTAACAGGCCCACTAGGTGGCAGTCTCGCATTCAGTAATCCAGAATGTTCAGCAAACCGTAGAAGCACAGACACGGAAACTCCCGTTCATGTCCCGCAAAAGTACAAACAAGAGAGAAGGTTGCTCACTGCTTTTCATATTTTCTTATATAAAATCAAATCAAGTTTATTTATAGAGCACATTTTATACAAGCAGACCTGACCAAAGTGATGTACATTCACATACATACAGTTTATCAAACAATACAGAAAACAGTTGTAACATATACAGCTTGGCCCTATAGATACGCAAACTAAGACTTGCTAAGTGCATAGAAAACCACTATTATGACTCGAAGGCAATTGAAAATCAGCCTATCTGCTCCATTTTATTGTGTCATCTGCATTTTCATTTGTTTTGGATAAAGCCAAAAAATGACATCTACTTGCTTCCTACCCTGCTCAACCAATCAGCGATTGTTTGACGCACTGAGAAGACGCTTCGTGCAACGCGCTGTTAGGATTCGGGAGGACTCCCCATCAACATGTCGGCGGGCCTCGGTGAGCTACGCTTTCCAAGACACCCCTTCTTTGAGGAAGCTACGTGGAGATGTTGATGTGCTCCTTTGCAGAAGTATAAACCAGGCTTTAACCGTGACCGCGTTGGTTGCGGACAGGCAGCGGAATAGACAATGAGCGAAGCTGGCATGTTAAATTAGTTGTAAAATGTTGTCTAAATTTAAGAAAAATATGTAGGGGGATTACTGTCTAGAGTCATTTTGTAATGATAATTATTTGTCACTTTATTGAGGCTATAATGCCAGTAGTCAGATAGACAATCCTATAGGAAATAGATTACAAAGTAGTAGTTCAAGCTAATAGAAGAAATAGGAAGGCTACTTTCCTTAATCTATTAACTTCAATGAAACATTAAGGTTGGCCACTTAATACCGCTTAATGATGTTACTAGCACACATTTTACGTATTCAATGTCACCAAGTGCTTTCAACATAGTTGCCTTTGGGCGTTTTTGCCAAATGGGATCTAAAAATCTAACTGTCAATAGGGAGACAATATTGTCGTTAATTCCCAAATACAACAGACCTAAGGCATTTTCTTTCACCCAAAATTTTTACCGCCACCCAGAAGTGTTGCTAGGGCTTTTGTTTACAAATGTAAGCCTACTGATCTCTCCTAAGAGTCCTAGTTAGTTCGCTGTCATAGTCAGTGCGGACATTGCTCCAACTATTTCTATAATGTCAATATACGCCTATCCATCATAATGGCTTGAGAAGCATTCACTTCGAAACTGCAACAAAGCAACACTAGGCAAAAGCAATCGACTTAAATTGACCGTTCAATCAAATGTTAGACCCTCCCACTGCCATTGATGGAAGAAGTTGACAGATTTATTTATTTCACAGAACACCAACCACCATGAAATAAATAAATAATTTAGAGACGATAAATAAATAAATGTGGAAATACTTCATTATTTGTGTACATATTTAATAATTTATTTATATAACTATATATTTCAGTATTTAATTAAGTGTTACATTTCGTTATTTCAGTCAACATTTCACTTTTTATTTTTTAATATTGCCACAAATCGTCCCCCATAAGTACACCAACTAGCATGAAATAAATAA
Source organism: Galaxias olidus (assembly GCA_026901105.3). Taxonomy (NCBI): domain Eukaryota; kingdom Metazoa; phylum Chordata; class Actinopteri; order Galaxiiformes; family Galaxiidae; genus Galaxias; species Galaxias olidus. The sequence goes on along the minus strand of JAPMUY010001583.1, from coordinate 133,350 downwards.
ATGCAGAGCAAAATAATCAAATGTGACAATAAATAAATGTAGAAATAAATAATGAAATACTGAAATATGGATTTATATAAATAAATAAATAATGAAATATTTACATAAATCTTTAAATGTGTTATATTTAATTATTTCAGTCAACATTTCACTTTTTATTTAATTAATTATTTAATATTGGTACAAATCGTCTTCCATACCTGGTAACAATCTATTTGGAAGTCTTATCATAAAAATAAAGCCAAGACATAAAAAAAAGTGAATAGTTATATTTTACTTTGCATTTATAAAGTATTTAGACTTTTTAGACTTTATTTGGTGTGTACTAGTGCTACTGAAGTGGAGATTTCAAACTCCAAGAGAAGAGAAAGAGAAAACAACGATTCTGAGAAAACCGCAAACAGAAATTGACACCAGCCAATGAGATAGGGTTTTTTAAACACGCTTAGTACTTTCACGATTGGTTGCTGAAACAAAGGAAATTACTATATTTAGATTTGATAACATTGCGCTCCAGGAAATTAGCTTTACAGGGATATGCTACTATATGAACCTGTGTACCATGAATAACATTTTTACCTGCCATAAGTACCTCATTATATTTGCATGGGAGGACCAAGTGAAAGACTATTTTTGATTAAAATCTTGAATTGTCTTGTTTGTAATACTAAGCCATGTATTTTCTTTATTCAGATCATAAAACCTCTGACTGTGCATTATGAACTTGTCCAGGCCTATATCTGTGTGCACTGACACTGTGAGATCCAAACTAAGATAGCCTTCACAGGTTTCTATTGCAACTGTTAGCATTGGAACTTTGCCCTGCTTCATTTTCAAGAGCACACCCCTGTTGCTATGTCACTTCCTGCTGGGCCAATGGTGAAAGCACTGCCCGACTGTGCCCGTGAAGGTGGAGGGAGTAGATACCGCTGGGTTGTTGGGCTCCAGGAGCAAGGTGGCGCCAGCCCTAGGTCCTCTCCAAGCTTTATCAAGTAGGACAATGGTTCTTCCAACTTATTTTGTCACTGTACCTCCAATCAAATTTTTTCCTAGTACCCCCCTCCTAGCCTCTTCTCGTCACCCAGCAAGCTAACAATGTAAACGATGAGCCTTCCTCTGCCGAGGGCCTTGCATTAAAAACAATCTTACAATTCTTACTTAAAATCATCAACCCTTCCATGTATTACCTTAAATACAAACATCTCTCCTCTGAGCACGCTGACTGTGTCAAAATTTCCCTCACAGATGTCTGGTCCATAGTGGTCTGGTCGGTCAGTGGTAATGGGCTGGTGCGCCCTGTCAGGGTGCCGGGGGGTTGTGTAGGGGGGTCGTGGGTTTGGCCGGGAAGGAGGACGACGAGGAATCACTGTGGGCAACGCTTGGGTGGGAGTACTTTCTGGCTTACCTGAGAAAAAGACAATAAATTAAATAAGATACTGGTGACACAAATTGACTGTTCAATGTATTGTAACCTGGCACCTTAAGGCCCTATTTTGAACAAATAACCTTTATAGCTTTATTCCCACGAGGTCTTCCGGCAAGTATCCAACATCGATAAATATTTGTTTACTTTGACATGCGAGTTAAGACACTCTCATTCTATGAGACTTGGAAGTTTAATGAGAGATAACGAGACTTGGAAGAGTTTGCTGGCAAAGTAGAGAACACTAACTTTACTTCAAGAGGTTCAGCAATACTAGTATTGTTTTAATATTCCTAAAAAAACACTAAGACTTCTGCAGCTTGTTCAGAATGCTGCCGCAAGACTTTTAACAAAGACCAAAAAATTTGAGCATATCACACTACTTCTGAAATCACTACACTGGCTCCCTGTGTGTCAGAGAATTGACTTAAAAATACTGTTGCTCACCTACAAGTCACTACATAATTTGTGCCCAAAATAAATTACCGACTTGCTAATACAGTATGAACAATCTAGACACCTCAGGTCATCCGGAACAGGTCTGCTAACCGTCCCCAGAGTTAAAACCCAAAAAAGCGAAGCAGCGTTTAGCTACTTATGCAGCAAATAGCTGGAATCAACTTACAGAAGATCTGAGAATCGCTCCAAGCCTGACTGCTTTTAAATCCAGATTAAAAAAACGTATTTGTTCTCTATTGCTTATTAGTGGGAATACTTCATCCCACAGGAGTTGTCGCTAGCAAAAAAATTCTTATTTTATTTCCTTTGATGGTCTTTTGTTCTCTTCCTTGTATGTTTTTCTGCTTGCCACATTGAATTGCCTCTTTGTATGAAATGTGCTATACAAACAAAATTGATTCGATTTGATTATACAATTTTGTATTAATACATCTTGATTTAACCAGGCAAATTTTATCCCTAGCGCAATTGTGTTGCTGAATAGGAGGGATAAGTGAATGTTATATAGTCCGCTTGGACAATGTTACGCTCTTTTTAAAAAAAATCTTTTTATCTGTGTTTTGTTTTGTAGAAACTTGTTGTATGCTGTGGATGGAATGAACATAAGTGACTGCTTGCAAATCAATTTTCTCCATGAGAGATAATAACAATAAAGACTACGGAAAAGATCCCGTTTAGATGAATAATACATTTTTCGAGGGAGACCTGGCCAAGACAGGCAGCAGTATACAGCATTACAACACAATGATGGACAAAGCAAGGAGGAAAAGCCACCACTTAAATACTCCACATGGAAGGCGCGTGACCAAAATTATCATTCACAATTGTGTGGGTTTGGGTTTGGGTTTGGTATTCTAGACAGGGAAACGATGCCTCCATGTGGTTGTCAAATGTCGGATCCATGACAGGATCGGAGATTGATATGCAGCAATTCACCTTTGTCAGAAAGGAGAACAAGGTTGAGGCCAGCACAAAGGACATGACTAGGAATGCACCGATTGAGAAATTCTGGGCCGATACCGATGTTTAAAGGAGACCTATTATGCTTTTTGGGTTTTTCCCTTTACTTTAGTATGTTATATAGCTTTTTGTGCATGTAAAAGGTCTGAAAAGTTACAAAGCCCATTGTCCACGCCAAAGGGAGCTACTCTCTCTCTCACAGAAAACACTGCTCCTGAACTGCCTGAAACGCTTCGTTTGTAGTCCGGCGTTTTCTTACGTAACCTATCTACGTCACTAAGTCACACATTTGAATAATGTTTGGCACGCCCTCAACCAGAGCCAGTCAAAGCGGAGGCCTGGTGGTTTCGCCATGTTGAGAAAACGCTGTTTTGGTAAGCGCAAAGGCAAATTCCCTTTGTTTGGCCAGCTGAACAATCAGAGCAGACTGGGCTCGTCGGGAGGGGGACCTTAAAGAGACAGGAGCTAAAACAGAGCGTTTCAAACAGAGGGTAAATAGAGGTGCTGCAGATCCAGGCAGTTTGGAAAAAACTAATTGTTTATTGAACATTAAAACGAGTAAAGCTATTCTAGTAGAACTCCTAAATAAAGGTATGAACCTGAAAATTTGCATAATAGGACCCCTTTAAAATAGCAATATGGCCGATAGCCGATGCTGATCCCGATGTTTTTAGGCCTATTTAGTTTTTGTTATTTATTCCCCCTTTTGTGCCAGGGAAACAAATAAATCTTCATAATACAAAAATAACAACTGTTTTGAATAGGGATGTTAATCTTCATTAAGAATTTAAAATCGATCAAGAGATTCAAATTAAACGTTAAATTAAACTCTTTTGGTTGAAGTTCACGGCACGTGTGTATTCGCATCCCGTATGTGTTCTGTGCCTTTAAGAAGCATTTGTTTAAGAGTGATGTCATCACATTGCTGCTAGGAGACGCTAGCTTGTTGTTAGTGCTAAAGACGATCTCTGCCTGATTCACATGATTTGTGTATTGGAAGTACACATGCTTTTTCAGTTTTAACCTACCTCCAGTGACTCAAAAAACTGAGTTGAACAGTCCCTCTTCTTCAGGGTGGTTATTAGATGAGGGGTGAAGCCTGGTTTATACTCCTGCATGAGCGCGTTAGCGAACATAAATGTTCATTTGGCGCTTACGTTCGCACAGTAGATTGCCTACATACTTTAACGTAAATTTAACGGGCCCACTAGGTGGCAGTGTCACATTCAGTAATCCAGAATGTACAGAAAACCGTAGAAGCAGACATAGAAACCACTAATATGATACGAAGGCTATTGAAAATCTTCTCCCTTTCACTGTGTCATCTGCGTTTTCATTTGTTTTGGATGCAGGCAAAATATGACAGAATACCTTCTGTCATCAGCGATTGTTTGACGCACTGAGAAGACGCTTTGTGCGACGCGCTGTTAGGATTTGGCGTCGGCGGGCCTCGGTGAGCTACGCTTTCCCAGAAACCCTTATTCTGTGAAGCTACGCAGAGACGTTTACGTGCTCTATCTCAGAAGTATAAACCAGGCTTTAGTCTGCCAACTTATGCAGGGCGCAAAAGGGGGACAATTAAATTATTGAGGTGTATGCGGGATGTTAACTTCAGATCAAAGACTGAGGGTGAGCTGTTCAACTATAACACGAGCTAAAACTGTGGGGCCACTATTGTAGCAAAACTAATTACAAATGCAATTGGAGAGTTGTGTATCTGTATCTCAATCCGAGCGTGTGTAATCAGATTGACAAATGTGTATTGAGACTTGTGAATGTACAGGGATCTGCAAATGTGTATTCCGAATCTGTGCATGCGTACTCAGGTTTGTAAGTGTGTGTAAAAAATATCCGTCTGTATTCAGATTTGCGGGTGTATGGAGATTTGTATATGTGTAGACAAATCTGTAAATGCATACATGGATATTAATGGCAAACTAGAAAATGCCTTTCCATGAGAAAATGCACAGTTATTAGACTGACCGCCTTGGTGCGAAACAAGTGTACTGCAGTCCAGACAGTGTTAACAGGGGGCGCTTACTGCTCCAGTGGTGCCGGAACTGGGGAGGCCAAGGGATCCGCTTAAGCAATCTGGCCAGCAGTTTTTTTTATTTTAGCAGTCCATGCTGTTTTGGCACTCGATTCCATGCCGTTTGCTTGTTGCATCGCTAAGGCAGGTAACTTTTTGCGCCAAGGTTTATGAGTTCGCTATATAGGCTAGACCTACATAATTATCTGCTCACACATGGGATGAGCGGCTAGCATATTACGAATGAACAAGCTTTTAAGCTTTTAGGCTTTATTCTTAATACCAATTTGTACGCAGTTCATGAGTTATATGTCAACACTGGTCCTCCCGATCTGATTACTTTTTACAATATAGCACGTTCATAAAAAATGATTAGAACAAACAATGAAAATGTGAATTTTCTGTTGAGTAGCTTACAACTTTTCTGAGGAGAAACCAACACGCATAATTAACTAAAATCAGAAAAGATATATCCATTATGAGCCTGCGTTAGGTGTGCAGGACACAACCCCAGATTATCCATAAAACACCCTGTGAGGGTTGTGACGGCATCTGTCAAGTAGAAGGCGCTGCAGGGCCGTGGTGGTGAGGCATTCCTCTGTCAGGATACCAAATGAACCCAGGTGAGTTCAATCTGGTGATTAGTTGGAGGAATGCTATTTAAGGGTGTCGGCTTTGTTTCAGAAGGCGAGCAGCGTACGGAGAGTTGGCTTGCAGCGGAGCATGCTGTGCGACCTGAACAAAACCCACAACAGCCACTATAACGACAACTCCAGCAACACAGCTCTGGGCTGTGTGTGTGTGTGCGCGCATGCTTGTGAAGTTTTAATTAACGGGCGTTTCCCAACTACAAACCACGGGGTCTGTGCTCGGTCTGTGCCCAGAACCTCACACACCCCTTCTTGCACCCCCCATTCTTGTAGTCGTTACGGCGCCGCTGCTAATAGATTGGGCAGTGCTGCTTCATCATAATTTAATGGCGGACATACACGATGACTAAGTAGCCTTCTAACGTTTATTTTTATTTTTGTTCTCTAAGCTCTGATTTTAATACTTATTAAATTAATTTAATACATGTACAAACATATACTCAGACTATCCACAATGACAGTAGAGCTTAAACAAAGTGGATCGAGGGTCAGCCAAATAGCGTGTAAAACTCTTCCTGTAATAGCTTGGGTATTATAAGCTAATAAGTAAGTTTAATTATAACTTTATTGCATTATTTTCTTCTTTCACGTGCAATATTATGAAGGCACGGTTTGTGCGGAATGGACCAATCTATTTTATTAGAATGCATTTCATGACAATGTAATGCAATATCCTCTATTCATCCTAACACCTGCTAACTGTATTTCCGAAACAAGATCTAGATCCATAACAAGATCCACCATCGTTATTATTATTATTACGATCACTTAGCTACATGCATGCACTATGTCTATTGTCTTGATAAACTTGCAAGCTGACATGGCTTAGCGTATGACGTTCCATAATGCCAAAATTATATCTAGTGTTGCGTTGCCTTTGTATAATGCCTTTGTATAATGCCTTTGTCATCTTTTACGAATTGTTAGTTCACTACAGTGTTGACAGTCAATGTGGCATGCCTGGTGGTTTGCATTGACTATTGTAAGCAGTTATTTCAATAACATTGACTTCTTGATTTGCTACATTGCTAGTGCCAATGAAACAACATTAAATTGTCGTTCATTACAGAGAGGGGAAGCATCGAACCATAGCTAGATGTTAATGCTAGAACCTAGCTAACTCACTATGGAAAAATTAGCGATACGGACTTAGCTAGCCCACTACTGATTAGGTATGGGCATTTTAGGACATTTGACTATCCTATTCATAAATATTCTATCAGGACAGGGCTTAGTTCCAACACAAGGCTTCCAGTCAGTCAGCCAGTCAGTAAAATATTCTATTAAAAAATATTTGGGTAACCGATTAACCGAAATGAAAAGATTACATTATTTTTTTTAAAGGTAAAAAAAAGGGTCTATAGCGCACTCGTAAAGTAGCCTGAAGGGTTTCGGTGATCTGGCCTTTGCTAAACAAACATATTCCTTTTCCAATTTCAGAACATTTCTGATTGTCTCTCCTTTTTATACATATTTTTTTTGATCTCCGAGAGGAGAATCAGCGCTATAAAGCACGTGTTTGTATCAGGGATCCAGCACACTATAGAACGGTCTCATCCCTTTAGTGTGCGCACTGCCTGCAAGTTTTACGTAGTTTAAAGCGGGAAAAACAATATCTAATGTATTGAAATTGTGTTGTTTCTTTCTACTTTTTACATTTTAATGGCATTGGTATACATGTAATAAACAATGTGTAATTAATATAGCTAATGAATAAGACGTAAATTAACTTTGGGCAACTTTAAATATTTATTTTTTAAATAACTGCAGCTATTCGAATACCCCCATCATTTCCTAAATTCGAAAAACCGTGCCAATCCCTACTTCTGACGCACCTAGTGAAGAACCAAGATGAATCATACCCTTGTGTATACTGCCATCTAGTGACCGCAATAAAATGTTGACTAACATATACATGTATACATTTTATTGCGGTCACTAGATGACATTATACACAAGGGTATGATTCATCTTGGTCCTTCATTCCAGCTCCCCTCAAGTCTTACCCTCTTTCCATTCATTGTCTATGGGCAAATTAAGCGTGTAAAAGAGGCTATTAAAAAATAAATAGTGGACAGATTAATTAGCTGTGTACAAGCGCAATATACTGTATGTTCTAACTAATAGAATAGAATAGAATAGAATGCCTTTTATTGTCATTATACACAGGTACAATGAGATTAAGCAATCACCAAACAGTGCAGTACAGAGTAAAACAGGAATAAGATAAGATAAAATAAAATAAATTAAAAGTATAAAATAAGATAAGATAAGATGGGTACGTAGTCCCGATAAAAATATATCCACATGTCTATGTACATTGCAGTAAGAAAATATCTAAATCTATGTATGAAATTCACAGCTGAAAATACGTCTATACAGGTATTGCACGGAATTAACAGGTATTGCACGGAATTAAATAAATATACCTATATGACTATTGCACAGGGGTTACAAATTTGAGTTCAGCAGGGTTATTGCCTGGGGAAGAAGCTGTTTTTAAATCTGTTTGTTCTGGTCTTGAGGCACCTGTAGCGCCTCCCAGAGGGCAGCAGGGCAAACAGACCAGAGCTAGGGTGAGAGCTGTCCTTTTGGATATTTTTGGCTCTGCAGAGGCAGCGAGAGGTGTAGATGTCCGTTAGGGAAGGGAGAGAGCAGCCGATGGTCTTTTGTGCTGTCTTTATGACTCTCTGTATCCTCCCCTTGTCTGCTACAGAGCAGCTGCCATACCACACTGTGATGCAGTATGTCAGCAGGCTCTCGATTGACGAACGGTAGAAGGTCAGCAGTAAGGTGGAATTCAGCTTGTGCTTCCTGAGGATTCTCAGGAAGTGTAGCCGCTGCTGAGCCTTCTTGATGATGGCGGTGACGTTCTCTGTCCAGGAGATGGTGGCCGAGATAGTCACGCCCAGCACTTGATGGTGTGAACACGCTCCACACTCTCGCCGTTAATGCCATTAGAAATGGTTATTTTGTTAGTTTAAATTCTTAAACGTAAAGCGTTCAAAGGATTTCTTGCATAATAGCTTGACGAATTTAATATTACATTATTTGCATACGTAATGTTAACATTAAGTTTACCATGTCGACCCAACTTAACATAGGCGTTTCTTGCTGATATAAATAGGATCACAAAACAAGACCTGATTCTAGAAAAGCGCTGCGAAGTTAATGGTATGTGGAGGCGCAGCGATAGAATGCCAGTGCAAGATCTTCGTTGTGGCCAGACTCAAATCCAGCCTCTGCACCTTTTTCTTAAATGTGTTCGAACATGAAATAACCCTTAATAGTTTTATGCAAAAAAATGTATATTAAAATTGTCAAGCTATTATGCAAGAAATAATTTGAACGTTTTACGTTTGAGAATTTAAACTAACTAAATAACCATTACTAATGGCATTAGTTAGATAATTTAAGAGAATTTGGAAGACCTGGGAGCGAAATAGCAACAGATTCCATTCAATTGCAGCCTCGGCAAATGTAATGATTAACGTAGTCTATAGCCTAGTTTAAGATGTTGAGCCTAGTTAAAATCTTATTTACCCGCTGATGTGACATAGTTTTAAACGCGCTGATTGGATGTTACATGTTGAAGTACATTCGGTATACACATTTGCAGATCCCTGTACACATTCACAAGTCTCAGTACACATTCGTCAATCTGATTACACACGCACGGATTGAGATACAGATACACAACTCTCCACTCGCATTTGCAAATAGTTTTGCTACAATAATGACCCCATATAAAACAATGTCCAGTGTGGGAAAATGTCACACACAAAAACGATAACACAAGTGCATTGCCACCACAGTGATGTTGTTCTGACTTCTGACAAACGTTGCTTGACGTTAATACTGGTGTTGTGCCGAAATTTGACCGGCTGCCAAAATTCGATTCGAACACAAATTCAATCATACAAATGTGTGAAACAACCTTTAATATTTCAAAGCCCACTCTGAAATATTACCACGCAGATGACATTTTCTTTCCCTCTTATTTGAAAACAAACATGCGCACGGCAACAACATTTAGGCATATTGATGTGACATAAACATCAGCCACTGCCATCGGTAAATGCCATCTTATTTGCCGATAGGCCGATGGCAGTCAACAAGGTCAACATCGGCCGATACCGATGTATGGCCGATACATCGGTGCATCCCTAGACATCACAGTTGAAAAGTGCAAAATATTATATATATATACACATACATACATACATACATATATATATATACACACACACATTCATACACACACACACACACACACACACATATATATGTATATATATATATATACACACATACACATATATACAGTATGTATGTGTGTATATACACTGTATATACACACATACATATATGCCAGACCGAAACCGCAACTCAGTAGAAAAATAATGATAGCCCTCTTACAACACCAATGGAGTGAAAAATGAAAAGAGTAGCCTACCATAGATCTGATGTATTCCACGGAGATCATCTTCTGGCAGCTGGAAGTCAACTGTCTCCATCCACTGGTAGAATGGAGCCATGATTGCCATGGGGTTGTTGGAGTGTTCCAAACCGAGAGCATGACCCAACTCATGGACCGCAACTAGGAACAGATCATTCCCTAGAGAAAAAAGGGACATAAAAGTAATTTAATCACGGTGTATTTAAACTCTTCTTCTCTACCACCAAAATACTGTCCAAACCTCTTTGAAAACTTTACTTAACTATCAAATATAAAAATAATTTTTTTTACATAAAATTTATTTTATATCCATATTGATAATCGTTTAGACAAAGTGGCTAAAAAACTATTTACTATCTTGGACACCTTTGAACTGTTTCAGCATAGGAAAGGGCCCATCCAAAGCCCAGGGCACACTTTAGACTTAGTTATCACAAAAGGATTAATATTTTGAATATTGACCTGTTTGATCTGGCCTTCTCGGATCATTCTTGTACTTTCTTTGATGTTTCAATTATACCTGTACTTTCTTTGATGTTTCAATTATACCTGAAATTCATATTACATCAAATACTGACGATCACTGAATTGCCAACTTTCACTACAAGTTCGGTCAATGATTTTGTAGATAACTTCCAATTCTAAAGATGTGCATGTAATTGATTACATTGCACCTGCTAAGGTTAAAATCTTTCTGGAAAACAAAGAGCTCCATGGAGAAATGCAGCTACTGTGAAAGCCCAGAAAAGAGAACGCCGAAGAGCTGAACGCAAATGGCAAAAAACACAACTTCTTGTTTATCAAGATACCCATAGAGAGAATCCGCGCTTACAATTTAAAATTGAGAAATACTAAATGGTAAATGACAAATGTTGTGCAAACTTATCTTTGTACTAAAAGCCAATCAATCCTTTCTATATAGCCGAATATACATGTCAGTGTATTTATTATTATTTCCTTTATTTACCAGATAGGTCAATTGAGATCCAGTTCTCATTTACAATGACCTGGCTAAAGGCAAACAGGCATTAAACAACATATAGCAGGCAAACACAATAAAAACATGACACAATGTATTACACATTATATGTATTTATTTGGTAAGCTATTTGCCGATCCATAACAATCTAAACAAATATGAAAATAACCCGTTTGAATCAATTTGATATACATGATATTTGTAACGAATTCTGCGCTAGTCTCAGTTTCACCGTGTAATTACGTCACATCCAGAAAGTACGTCGCATCCCGTCTGAGGCAGTGGGTCGTTTGAGAATGTGAGCTGCAGTTGGATACTATTGGCAGTTTTAAGAATTTCGCTTTCATTGCAGCGCCAACCACTCCGTTCTAATGCCAGTGCAGAGCGCTTGTGTACAGCTAAGTAATCTGTCCACATCTTTGTGTTTGTCTTTTTTCCCCATGGTTAATTTGTCCAGAGAAAAGGAATGCTATTTTATGAGAGCTTAAGCCCTCTAGTAGACCTTGAATGAAGGACCAATATGTTAACGTTTGTGGTTGAGACGGTCTGATAACACGTAGGCTATTATGGGGCAAAAAGGCAAGCAGCACAGTTTCATTAAGAATATTTCAAATGTATTGAAATGTTTAACCGTAAACCAACAGTGGTTAGAGTTTATAGTGGTAGGTTAGATTTATACGTTTTTCGAGTGATTGGATTGCAATGCGTCTTGGTGGTCGTTCACTCTTCGTGTTCAACGCCGCCACAACCAGATAGCATTGTAAGACACTGCGTACTCACTTCGTGTGAATTCAGTTCTATTAGTTTGCTGTCCAATTCAAGTAAACATAATTGTTTGTAACGTCAAAGTGAACGCAAGCTAGCTGAAGTGTGTAAAGCTAACTATGACAGTCTTAAAGGCATCATAAATGATAGTTGTGCAGCAAGCTAACTTCTTTATTTGTTACCATAGCGCAATTGAAACGACCAAATCCAACACCACAAAGCAATGTCAGAATGAAGAGACTGGCTGGGGTTATACCTAAACAAGATCTGAGGCCATGGGCATAGGAGCCATTATAAATGGGGTGGACATGTCCCCCCCACATTTAAAAGTTTAGGTTTTGTCGTCGTCCCCCCCCCCCCCCCTCGTCCCCCCACTTGTTCTCATCTCAAATTATATTTTACATTGCCTGCCGGTCTCAGCCAATTTTTAAATTAATCAGTCTCCAAATGAATCCATTCAGCAACTATTAAAAACATAATTCAATAAAAACAAACTTTAGGTAACGTGAGCGTAGTCGGGTCAGACTCGAGGGTAGCGATGAGACGTTCGCGAACGATCCGATTCTTTCGAACAGCTCTTTGATACGAAAGAAGGGTACCGAGTTGTACCTGCGAGACGAGAGACGTTCTTTTTACCATTCTGTCCAAATTTCACTGTCTGCCCTAGACCAACAGCAAAGAAATTTAAGCTAGCACGAATGTATCATCATATACAGTTACTATATACTATATACTGTATATAGTTACTACACAACCAGGGGAATTATTATGCTATGGAGTTGTGTGTAACTAAATTTCTATGAATTCTGGAAGCCACCAGAGGCAGTGCTTAACACTGGATATTATTCATCTCGTGATCGAGTAATTATAACAACAAAGTCACGTGTGACCTGGGATGACGTGGGCAACACCCCCCTTTATATAAGCCCACGCAGGGTTTGAGTTACAGTATGCAGGAGCCAGTGGGAGCTGAGCTCCCATAAGGAGGGGATTGAGCTCCCATGAAAGCAGTAAAGTCATACATCTGTGGGGGTCGTGTATACATTACATGCAACCTTTATTTTAATCACAAATAATACATTTTTCAATCATGTAATAAGTATTGTTTACATTAACGAGATAAATAGGTTAAAGAAAACATATTTTCCAAAAGAACAAGGCAATATATTCTCTCGTGAATGATAGTATGGCAGCACTTCACCACCAAGGCACCATGGTGCGCAGTAGTGGTGAGCAATCTATGTATGTGTTGAGAGCGCGCAAACGTGGGATTTGTGCGAAAAACTGAAGCCACTGACATCTTAATAAATATTGAATAGACAGTACAAAGTAGTGGACTAGCTACCGTGCAGCTTTAGTCTATTTTGTCGGTGCAACAGTAAGAGGATGGCTTTTACTTTTCACTAGACCTTTGTACACATGTATTTTGCCCCCTCTGTTGGAGCATTATTTATCTATAGAAAATTGCAAAAACAACAGTCGGCCAAGATACGAGATACTGCTTAACTGTGTTTTTAGAACAATGGACAGTGCTGTTTGTGGTGCGCTGCACGCAACATGATTTAAAAAGTGGGCTGCCTTGTGTGTGAAAGTGTTGGACCACAAAGTAGTATAGATATTATAGCTCTTTCTCTCTCTCTCCCTCTCACACAAAGTGCACCGGTTAAGCTATTATTTATTTATCTCCGCCACTAACGTTAGAGACCCCCACAAAGCTCAGATTATAACTCAAACCCTGAGCCTACATCAACCAGAAATGTGCTCCTACAGAATCCTCTTGTAGAGATTCCGAGTGACAGAAAACTGGCGGTCATCCAGAATTCATAGAACCGCAGTTACATACGTAACTCTCGTTCTATTTCATTCTTACTGACCACCAGAGGCAGTGCTCAACACTGGATAACTAATAACAACAAGGTCATGAGGAACCAGACACTTGCCATAAAGTTACTGGTAAGACAGCTGCTGCTACACCCGGGAGGCAGCAACGTTGACCCTGTAGAACCTGGAGAAAGTGCACGGCGAAAAGGCCGCCGCACATATTTCACCTATTGATATGGCCCTCAAAGCCGCCCATGAGGCAACACTCCTGGTAGTGTGACATCTTACATCAGCTGGCAAGGGACAAGGCTTGGATTTGTAAGAATGCGTTTTCACAATTACAATCCAATGTGAAAGCCTCTGTTTAGATAAGGAACATTGATTTATATCTGCCGTAACAAATAACTAGTCTGATTGTCGAGCAGGTTTGAATGCCACCAGCTCAATGGCTTGGTTAGTGTAAAGTTTGGATAGGACTTTGGGAAGGAACGACGGATTAGGCAACAAAGGAACCCCGGAGCCGTCAGAATTCCATCTCATACATAATGGACTCACAGAGCTTGGCGCTTCAAAGCGCTTCAAAGAGCCATGTTAGTTCAACCTGTAATATAGAATATAGGTTCAAAGGGGGGGGAAGGCATAGAGCATCCAGCACAATAGGAAGATCCCAGGAGTGAACTTTAGGTGTCCGTGGGGGCTGATGTCGTCGTGCTCCCTTTAAGGAAGCAAATGACAAGTCCATCAGACCCCACTGTGTAGTTCACTGTGTAGTAGCATCAAAAAACATGCCCCATTCTCCTACCAGTGCCCTGACCAGTCACTGCCAATTCACCTGGAGTCGGTCTGTGTGTCCTATCTGTGTAAGCAAGTCCGTCGTTATATGTTGGGTGAGCAAGTCTGGCGCAAATTGGCTGCCGTGGTATCACTCAGACTGAGTGTTGTGTTTGATAGCTGTCGGTCCATTCGTTGTTCGTTCTGTGTAATTAATTGGCGACCAATTTGTGTAAAGCGCTTTGAGTTTTGAGAAAAGCGCTAAAAAATAAATAAAATGTTATTATTATTATTAGTTATCAACTTGTACATGTCGGGCTTAAATGGTAGCCACATACACTTTTAAGGTTGATACTGAACGTTTGGCCTCTAATAAGGAGTGCAGGAAAGTGAGAATTATGGGCACAGAACAATGCTCTGGGACTTTCCAGTTTCCAAGGAGATAATCTGGCCAGGCGTGAGCCAGTGCATCCTGTTTCCAAGGGCTGGTGTCTCCCATTAGGGAGAACCAGAGAGGGTGGTGGGTCGAGGACTCCGACGCAAAAAGGGCCACCTCTGCTCTGCCGTATCTTTGCCAGATCCAGTCCACCACCTCTGGGTGGAGTCTCCACTCCCCTGAGGGAGGCTTTTGGCGAGAGAGAAAGTCTGCCACTCCATTCCATACACCTGTTAGATGCATTGCTGCTGACTGAGGCTGGCAAGGTAAGGAAAAGCCCAGGGTAAGCTGTTGTGCCATCTGTAGCAACAGCCTCAACGTGGTGCCTCCCTGGTGATTGATATTAAAGGCAGTTGAGGTGTTGTCTGACCTAATGAGGACGTGCCTGCCCCGCAGGAAGGGCAAAAAATGTTTGAGTGCCAGATACACTGCTCGCAGTTTTGCAACAGAGCATGAACCGTTACTGTGCGGAGCATGTGAAAAGGGAAACTCTTTAGGAACACATTCAGTCCTCTCAAGTCGAGAATAGGCCGAAAGCCGCCGTCCTTTTTTGGAACAAGGACATAAACTGAATAGAACCCATCAAGCCATGTCAACTGATCTACGCACTTGATTGCGCCCTTCCCCAGGAGGGCGGATATATCCTGGCTGAGAGCTAGGGATCTCTTTAGGTCCTTGACCACTGTTTTGATCCCTGAAAAAACTGAGGGCCGGTGTCAGAACTGCAGTATGTAACCATGGCGTAATATTGCCACTACCCATGGGTCTGAAGTACAGATTTTCCAGTAGCTTAGGTGCTGCTGGGTAAAACATCCAACGACCGGCCTGAGAGGTTAAGGTCTTACCACCTCTGCCTTTAAAAGTTTTAGGGGGGCAGTGTCTGGGTGCCTGACCCTGAGGGGCCTAGAAACGCTGTGCTGTTTGGTGTGCTATGGGCACGGAAGCGCTGGTCAGGCTGACCATAGGAGCGCTGGCTCCTCTAAAAGCTACTTCTGCGTTGAGCAGGGTAGGTGCGACTGGACTGCTGCTCCAGAGAAACCCTAGGTCCGGCAAAGGGGGTCGGCCTGTTTAAGGCAGCAAGCTGTTGCCTAGCTTGGTTTGCTTGAACAGTGCGTTCCAGAGCCTGTTGTGGTGCAGACCCAAACAGTTGGCCAGGAACCACAGGAAGGGTCCGGAGAGTCCTACACACCTCTGATAAAGGTGACTGAGCCAGCCAAATATGTCGGCGAGTCAGTGTCAGAGTCGACATGAGCCTGCCAAGCTCCCTTGACATACAAGCTAAAGCCTGTTGGGAGGCTTCGGTAAGGCTTGCTTCAGAGGTCTTTCCTAAGGCCAGTATGAAGTGAGAAAGGGAGTTCCCAATGCATCCCATGCGGGCAGCGGTCTGCCGTCTCTGATCCCGCCACTGAGCCATGTGCCAACCCTGTCCTCCATCTCTCCCACCTCATTAAACTGACTACATGAGGCAGCAGCTGAAAGCATGTCCTCATCATGACAAGTAGGGATCCTGCTGAAGTATAGCTCTGTGGGAGTAGAGTCGACTACTTAAGCCAGATCAACCTCTCACTGCTTAGGTAACAGTAGAAATTCCTTAATTTGAGGGAACTCACTCATCAGGTCATCAACTTTGTTGTCCAGATTGTTTTTCTTGGCCTTCTTACCCGGGGGGTGCATTAGAATTGTCCACCTGTTTGCATTCATTGTCACTAACAGGTGCATTAGTTGCAATACCAGTGGGAGGCAAAGCATTCTCTGCCTCAGTCAGTCTGACTGTTTTTAAGGCATGTGGCAAGGCCTGTCAGTTCCATGCCTAGGCATAATGGACAAAGGTCATGCCCATCATCGGCCTGAAGAGGAGCCAAGCACGATCTACATGCTGAATAGCTGATAGCTAACAGATTAGCTTGTTTGTGGGAGCACCCCAACCACGGAAAAAAATGTAATATAGTAAAAAGTGGAAACACTTTATAGCTATTATTGAACTGAAGCACTGGGCAGGTACGCTCAGTAGTGAAAACAGGTAATTTAGGTAAAAAATAACCAGTCGATGTGCAAGGCGAAAACCTATCAGCACAATAAAAAAAACAACTACTGCCACTACTGCTTAAGCGGGAGCACTCGAAGCAGCAAATATTTGAGGAAAGTTAGCCAAATTATAAAGTAGCCTTGTTACAGCGTGCAAATGAGCACCTTGACTCCTTCACTTTATAAAGGTTTTTAAAGACCTTAAATTAATAAAATAAACCTATATGCCAATTTTGGCTGATCATCAATCTCCAAATTAATCCATTCCGCTGTCATTGCGTGACAATAGCCAACTCTTAGCAGAGAATGTTACTGTCAGATAGCGTTCCCTTAGCGAGTTTTATATGTAGAACGTTGTATTCTGGATGATTGAGGAATTTCATCACTGCCATACAACACACACACACATCATCATCAACACAGTTTTTTTTTTTAAATGGGGAAACAGAACCTGTTTGTTTCGTCTTTCACACAACCAACTACTGTTATTTCTGCCAATAAATATTATATTTGTGAGGGATTTCATTTTGAAAGTAGGAGAGCTCTTTGTCGGTTACATTAAACAAAGAAGTTTGTTTTGCAGCATACTAGACATAAGCTCAATGGTGCCTTTGAGACAGTCAAAGCAACTCACTTTCAGCTAGCTAACTTGGTTCACTTTGCTTTCCAATTAAAGGTACCAGCATTAACGTTAAACAAATGCAACTTAACTCTCATTCAGTATGCAGTGTCTTACAATGATGTGGGTTTATGCCAAGTGTCGGTGGAATCTGGTGAATTACAATAAACTTGGTTTGACCTGTAGAGCTATCGCGAGTCCACTCACAAAAAAAAAGCTTGATTTGGAGGTGTGAAAGTAATTTGTTCAGAAATTGTTCATTTTGTCATGGTTTCCTAGTCTGACTGAACGGATGTAAGATTTGAGTAAGCCTAAGCTTAAGCCTGCCATTGGCGCCGACTATCAGTCGGCACCAATCAGATTCATCCAGATTCCTTTCCTTCCACTATCAGCTTGTTACAGTTTTCAAGTCCCCGCCACTATGTGAAACATCGAGTTAGCAATCTACACACTGAGACAGTCCAGTTTCGACGTCGAGCTTGGTTTGTTCGGTGAATGGTTGTAAAGATTTACAAAGAATATGTTTAGAACACTTGTCAAACACAGGGACGTTATTGCATGTTTGCCCACTGGTTACAGAAAAAGTTTCATATTCCAATGATGTCATATTATCTGCAGACAGTGAGCTCGCAAGTGTAAACACAGCGTGAAAATGCTATGGTTTTTGGAGTGCCACCCTTGGTCGCGATTACAGAAAGACCAGGTGGAAACTCAGCAGTAAAACAGGGTAGCTGCAGCGTACACCAGGCAAGATCAAGACACGGACGAGAAAATTACCACTGGCCAGTGCTCCATGGCATGTGTATGGACCTCCTGCTTAAACAAAGATATGAGAGCCATCCTGCAAACGACCACGTTCTGAGAGCGCGGGTGTGGACGAAGTTTCCTTCATAAGGAGATCCATTGGTAAGAGCAAAATACCATAAAGCTAATTTAACGTGACTGTATTGTGTGAAATTTGACACTAGCAAAGGTAATTATAGCAAGTTACATTCACGTTACTTTGTCCAAGCACCTAATCTTTGGTTTAGTATCAACTAATTTTAGAAGCCCAAGCAAGCCAAACATATGGCATGAATCTTATTATTTTTCTCCCTTTGAGTTTGACTAATCACTCTGTCTTGTCTTGTTTTTGTTAACAGGAGAGAAGGACAGGGTTGAAGTTCCTTTCAGCGAGCAGTGTGGAAAAGTTGGTGCCACTCTTGGAACTTACTGCCGCAGCCCCCATGAGACAGAAGTTGAGGAAAAGTCCTGGAATGCAGCAATGTTTGGAGCTTGTCATAAGCATAACAGGGACAACATCAGGCTTGCTAGAAAATTTGTATTCTCAAATCCAGCCAGTACTTTTGCATAGCTTTGCCAGGAGCTAGAAAGCAAGTGCCAAAGAACAGAAAAGGTCTTAATATAGTTGTTAAAAATATACTGCATTTCACAAATTAACATTGATTTTTTTACATGTTGCAACTGTCCCAGGGGTCCCACTATGTATCGAGAAACTGCTAGGCGCTAACACGCCAATTAAAGCACGAAGCGCAAGGTGTCATATTAGTTGTGGACGTAAATAATGACTATGATAATTCATCAATCAATCAGCGTCTTGCTCAAGGTCACTTCGACACATGGACAGGAGGAGCTGAAGATCGAACCGCCAACCCTCGGATCAGTGAACGACCCACTCTACCACTTTACCATTTATTTTTAACATTAAACAAAACACGACTTAACTCACATTCAGTATGCAGTGTCTTTTTACAACGTTGTCCGGTTTTGGCTCTTATTCTCTTAACTCTCTCTCTCCTTGTCACTATGCTCGTCATCGGTTATTATGTGATGCGTCAGTATGACGCACACATCTTGTTATCGCTAAGTCATATCATTATTATTATTATTATTATTAGTATTATTATTATTATTAATAATAATAGGCCGATTTATGGCGCCCTAAACACCCGCAGTTTTGACCCAATCGATTCCATTCCAGTGCCGAAACGTCTTCGGTATTGCAGTCCAGTGCGCTTACATACAGCTAAGTGATCAGTTCACGTGTTATACTTTTTATTATTATTTTTATCGTTTTTTGGCCCCATTGAAATTAATGGGGAGAGGGTTTTGTCTGGGAGAGATTTCACGGGCATATACCACCATCTAGTGTTGATGTTATGCAATTGCAAGTTGTTACGTTAGTAGGCTATAGTGACAGTCTTGGCTTGTTAACTGCATGAATGAATGACTTCATCCGGTTATTATGTGATTGCCTCGTAAGACGCAATCATATACTGTTATCTTTAAATTTGATTATTATTAGCCCGATTTTTCGGCACCTAACTACGGTGCATTTCGCTTCCATTGCAACGCCAAAATGTCAGTTCGAATGCCACGGACTGCGCTTGTACACAGCTAATTAATCTGTCCTCTAGTTATTTTTAATTGCCTCTTTTACACACACTTAATTTGCCCATAGACAAGGAATGGGAAGAGGGTAAGACTTGAAGGGAGCTGTAATGAAGGACCAAGATGAATCATACCCTTGTGTATACTGTCATCTAGTGACCGCAATAAAATGTATACATGTATATCTTAGTCAACATTTTATTACGGTCACTAGATTGCAGTATACACAAGGTTATTATTCATCTTGGTCCTTCATTAGGGGCGTCAGAAGTGGGATAGCTAACTCATAAATAAAAATACCGCTCCGACAGTTCAGGACATCTGCACAGACGTGCCTGTGAGTATATGTGAAGGCGTCACTATATCGCTAATTATTCCATAGTGAGTTAGCTAGTTTCTAGTTAGCATTATCACGTAGCCATGGATAGACGCTTCCCCTCTCCTGCTGTAATGAACGACAATTGCATGGTGTTTCATGTTCACGAGCAATGTAGCAAAGCAAGAAGTGAGTGTTATTGAAATAATAACTGCTTACAATAGTCAATGCAAACCACAAGGCATGCCGCATTGACTGTCAACCCTGTGTAGCGAACTAACAATTTGTAAAAGACGAAAAAGGCATTATACAAAGGCAATGCAACACTAGATATAATTTTGGCATTACGGAATGTCATACGCTAAGCCATGTCAGCTTGCAAGTTTATCAAGACAATAGACAGTGTGCGTGCATGTAGCCAAGTGATCGGTTCACGTGTTATTTTCTGATTATTTTTCATCGGTGTTTTGCACCCATGCATTGAAATGCATAGAGCGCAGTACATGTTCCATCTGTATGGTTGTAGTGCTCATCGTTCAGTCTTGTTAGATATAAACCTATCTTGTATAATAGCCTACGTGTTTACAGTAGCTCTATAGAAATGTTGGAGAAATAACGATGGTGGATCTAGATCTTGTTTCGGAAATACAGTTAGTCGTTAGGACGAATAGAAGATATTGCACTACATTGTCATAAAATGCATTCTAATAAAATAGATTAGTCCATTCCGCATAAACCGTGCCTTCATAATATCGCCCATTTCCCATAAACTAAGTTTATTTCTACAATATAATTCTGGTAATTAATAGTGTGTTGAAATGCACGTGAAAGAAGAAATTAATGCAATAAAGTTATAATGCCCAAGCTATTACAGGAAGAGTTTTACACAGCGCTTTTTGGCTGACCCTCGATCCACTTCGTTTAAGCTCTACTGTCATTGTGGATAGTCCAAGTGATTTTAATACTTTTTAAATTAATTTAATACATGTGCAAACATATAGAGATTAGAGAACAAAAATAAAAATAATAGGCTACTTAGTCATCATATGTCCGCCATTAAATTATGATGAAGCAGCACTGCCAGTCTAGCAGCTGTGGCGCTATAACAACTACAAGAATGGGGGGTGCAAGAAGAGGTGTTTTCCGGATGGTCTGGGGTTGTGTCCTGCACACCTAATGCAGGCTCATAATGGATATATGTTCTGATTTTAGTTAATTATGGGTGTTGGTCTCTCCTCAGATGTGTAAGATATTCAACAGAAAATTCACAATTGCAATGTTTGTTATAAAAAATTTTTATGAACGTTCTATATTGTAAAAAGTAAGCAGATCGGGAGGACCTGTTGACATGAACTGCTACAAATCGGTATTAAGCATAAAGCCTAAAAGCTTAAAAGCTGGCTCATTCGTAATATGCTAGCCACTCTTCACGTGTGAGCAGATAATTAAGTAGGTCTAGCCTATATAGCGAACTCATAAACCTTGGCCCAAAACGTTACCAGCCTTAGCAATGCAACAAGCACACAGCATGGAATGCAGTGTCAAAACAGCATGGATCGCTAAAACAAAAAAACTGCTGGCCAGATTGCTTAAGCGAAATGCAAATCATAACAAAAGCTGTATGTGCACATCAGCGGAATACAGAGACAATGGGAAGGCCATGCAAAATGCACCCCCTCATCCGACGCAAAAGTTTTACCGGCGGTTAAAAAGGAACTGATGCTGCTCGGTACATTCGTATATTTACTGGCCTGGCTTCGGTGGATTCGGGGAAAAACATTGTTGTGAGTTTTGCACATTTTGCTGCATTGGCCTCAATACCTTGTCTTTTACCTAAAGTCAATGCAGATTTTCATGGGCAATAGGCCTATTACTGTATTTTCAACGTTTTTACATATATTTTTTTAGAACCTGCTCTTGACGTGGGCCGGTCCATTATGGTAGGGGTTGCACGACTCGCACCCCAACTTAGCGCAACTGAAATAATTGGCCATAGCCTCCTATAAATGTGACCCAGTCCATATAGCGGGTAGGGCTGTGATTCGGACATTTTTAATGACTTAACGTTCCAATTTTTTTTCAACGAGGCAGACCGGCCCAGAACAGTAAAGAAATCGGACCGGCCCTTCTGGCATTTGCCCAAACTGCCCGATGGCCAGTCCAGGCCTGATTGTGTCCAACCTCACATGGAGAAGTACAAAAAATTACTAAAGGCTCCAAATGAGATGTTTTGGGGCTAACGCAGTAACTAAACTGTTTGCATTAGCTGTGTGCTTGGCTAGCAAATAGTATTTAAGATGAGATGTTCGCCGGAAGTAGTAACTCAATTAAATTACCTGTACCTTAAAATAAATAACTTTGGTCTTGTCGGCAGACCCATTTGCAGGGTTTGTAGCTGAACTTGCCATTCAGAAATACCCTTTTCTTTATCCATTGCTTGCTAATTTCTTTCCGATGTATGACTGTTAACTGCATTAAAAAAATTGTGGCGTAAAACAAATTTGCGTTAACACATTAACTTTCACAGCCCTAATAAATACCTTATACACATACCCTATACCCACTTCCAACTGCTTGCTTGAAACATGGAACGCTGAGACAGTTGAAAGAGTAATCTTACAGTGTAAACCTAATCTTTCCCTGCTCTTTTCCGGCTGGCTTGGTAAAATCACGCTCGGCAGGAAAACTTACCTTTGTACCTTCTTGAGATGTAATCATTTTCTGTGTTTTTTGACATGTTGTTTGACATGATGTTCTTTGCTTTTTTCATCATTATTAGCTCCTTAAAAGTAAAGGGGTTTTAAATTAGATTTGGTCTTTTACCCTGCGGATTCTGGTTTCTGATCGTCCAGGGCTCGTCCGAGTCAAAGTGCGTGTCCCCTCCCATCCCAGGTCCTGGAAAGTAGGCATGGGCCAGAAAGCCCCCTTCTCCATCAAACGGTGAACTGTCGCCGTGGAAACCTGAGGCGAAGAATACCATGATGTCGGGCTCCTTGCGACGACCATATTTAATTTCCTGGTATGGGATCTCATCGAAGATCAATGGAGTCACCTTCTGCCAGACTGAAAATGCCTGGCGGATGGCCTCATATGAGTCATGCTCCCCAACCTTGGGAGTGTAGTTCTGAATACTGTTGGAAGAAAGGAGGTGGATATGAAGAATTTAGGTAGGCAATCCATGTGGTTATGATTGACCATCCAAAAGGGCAGAATGATAAATGCAATATCAGTTTTAATACAACCTACTATTACAACAGCGTGCACTCCTACAGGTTTGAGATAATGTCAAGATAAATTATTTTGAAAGGTGAGGTGAATGGCTGTAAATATGCTACAGTATTCTACCTGAAAGTAAGGTGACTGCTGTTCCATTTGTGGCCAGTAATGGCATAGCGCTTGCGCCGTACATTGGTTTTGATCTGACCTCCAAACTTGTCAGGAACACCACACCGAGGTCTTCTCATTGCCCTGAGAGAGGGGTGAGCACTGTAAAAAGACAATCTAATAATCTGAAATGTATTGGTAATTATATTTATTGTAAATCATAATGTCCAGTAGGGCCATCAGTTTCCCTAAAAAGCTGTTTAAATTTTTATTGTATTGACTCAATTAATCATAATTATTTTGAAGATGCAAGACAATGTTTGAAAGGAGAGTGACATAATTTGACTACTGTAAAAAGAGTTCTGTTTAACTACTTAACGTAGGTCAAGTTTAGCTAAACAGCAACACCGTTGTCTCAAGTTTCAAAACAAATCCAAAAGCAAATTCTTTAATTACATAGTGGTTATGATAGTATCTGCCTTGCTAATTAATATCTTAGCATAAAGAAAATTAAAACATTGAACATTGGCTCAGGAGCTGTTATAATTGTCTGCAAAATGATAATGTTCGCGACACGGCACTAATGCAAGGCACTAATACATTCAGCAGCAGAGTTTGTTAACTTTGATGTCTCAGAGCCGCCCACCTCTATATCCGGTCTCAGCACGACCAGATTATAAAATGTGGGCTATCCCTACTATACTATTGTTAGCTCTGGCAGCTAGCTGAGAAATGGTCAAAGCTTCAAATCTCTACACTCTAGTGGAACAGAGAATACTGCAAAGTGCACCAGCAAGGCCTCTGTAAATGTGTACAACCTGACGTCTAAGCAGAAGTGAGGCAACCAGATCAGAAAGATGAGTCAGAAAATAGTTGAACCAAAAATGAAATGACTAACCAACCACATCCACTAAAAATGTCAGATTCGTTACCAACAAACCCATGGAAGATCTGCTGGAGTGGGGTGGCCAAGTACACTTCCGACTGTACAGAGGTTTTTGTAAGTGTGGTTAACAGAAGTTATGTACATAACCAGGTTATTTGAATGAAAGGAAGGAGACTCATTCCTATGGGAAAGCCCTAAGGTCCCCTTTCTTTACTGAAAACGAATACCTTGATATTGCGGCAGTAAATTAATCTCAAACAGCTTTTTGTCCTTTTCATAGCACTTAACACCTTTGCAATGACGGATGTTATAATGACGCAATGAGGATTTGACAACTGTACTCATGATGTACCATATAACCACCCCCCCACCCCCCCCGCCTTCACACTAGCCTACAGTGTGAAAGAACATTAGCTGAAAGAACAGTCTACCAAACAGGCGCGCACAACTTTAAGAGTAAAATGTATACAAAGTATAATTTGTTTAAAAATATTGACAATATAATCCTGGAAAGGAGGGTTCGACCGATAGTCGAACCTCGGATTGAGGAGGAACAATGCGGTTTCCGGCCTGGCCGTGGAACAACGGACCAGCTTTTTACCCTCACGAGGATCTTTGAGGGGGCCTGGGAGTATGCCAATCCGGTCTACACGTGTTTTGTGGATTTGGTGAAGGCGTATGATCGGGTTCCCCGGGAGATACTGTGGGAGGTGCTGCGAGAGTATGGGGTGAGGGGGTCTCTACTCAGGGCCATCCAATCTCTGTACTCCCAAAGCGAGAGCTGTGTCCGGGTCTTCGGCAGTAAGTCGGACTCGTTTCCGGTGAGGGTTGGCCTCCTCCAAGGCTGCGCTTTGTCACCTATCCTGTTTGTGGTATTCATGGACAGGATCTCACGGCGTAGCCGCGGGGAGGGGCTGCGGGTTGGTGGGCAGAGGATTGCATCACTGCTTTTTGCAGATGATGTGGTCCTGATGGCATCATCAGTCTGCGACTTGCAGCACTCATTGGATCGGTTCGCAGCCGAGTGTGAAGCGGCTGGGATGAGAATCATCACCTCCAAATCTGAGGCCATGGTTCTCAGCAGGAAACCGATGGATTGTCTACTCCAAGTAGGGAATGAGTCTTTACCCCAAGTGAAGGAGTTCAAGTATCTCGGGGTCTTGTTCTCGAGTGAGGGGAAAATGGAACGAGAGATGGGCCGGAGACTTGGAGCAGCGGGTGCGGTGTTGCAGTCGCTCTATCGCACCGTTGTGACGAAGAGAGAGCTGAGCCAGAAGGCAAAGCTCTCAATCCTACTGGTCTATCTTCGTTCCTACTCTCACCTATGGTCATGAAGGGTGGGTCATGACCGAAAGAACGAGATCGCGGATACAAGCGGCGGAAATTAGTTTCCTCCGGAGGGTGGCTGGCATCTCCCTTAGGGATAGGGTGAGAAGTTCAGCCATTCGTGAGGGACTCGGAGTAGAGCCGCTGCTTCTTTGCGTAGAAAGGAGCCAGTTGAGGTGGTTCGGGCATCTAGTAAGGATGCCACCTGGCCGCCTCCCTAGGGAGGTGTTCCAGGCACGTCCAGCTGGGCGGAGGCCGCGGGGCAGACCTAGGACCAGGTGGAGGGATTATATCTCCACACTGGCCTGGGAACGCCTTGGAATCCCCCAGTCAGAGCTGGTTAATGTGGCCCGGGAACGGGAAGTTTGGGATGCCCTGCTTGAACTGCTACCTCCGCGACCCGACCCCGGACAAAGCGGATGACGATAAAAAAAGGTCTACATTTATTTCATGGTTTACAATGAAAATGTTTCAAAGTGGAACAAATAAATAAAGCATTATATTTTTTGGATGATACCCGGCCCGGATTAAGCCCGGGGTCCCCTTCTGGAGCCAGGCCCAGAAGGAAGACCCGTCAGCGAGCGCCTGGTGGCCGGGCTTGCCACGGAGCCCGGCCGGGCAGCCCGAAAAAGCAACGTGGACAACACCAACATCTCTCCTTCTCCCTCCCGTGGGCTCACCACCCGCGGGAAAAACCAAAGGGGTCGGGTGCGCTGCCAGAAAGGTGGCAGTGAAGGCAGAGGTTTTCGACGGATCGGACCCGGGTGGCAGAGGCTGGCTTTGGGGACGTGGAACGTCACCTCTCTGGGAGGGAAGGAGCCGGAGCTTGTGCGGGAGGTGGAGCGCTACCAGCTGGATCTGGTGGGGCTTACCTCCACGCACAGCCTCGGCTCTGGAACCTCACTCCTGGATAGGGGTTGGACTCTATTCTTCTCCGGAGTTCCCCAGGGTGTGAGGCGCAAGGCTAGTGTGGGGATACTCACAAGTCCCCGGCTAAGTGCCTCTATGTTGGAGTTCACCCCAGTGGACGAGAGGGTCGCCTCCCTACGCCTGCGGGTCATGGGGGGGGAAACTCTGACTGTTGTCTGTGCCTATGCACCGAACGGCAGTTTTTGGAGACCCTGGATGGAGCCTTGTATGGGGCTCCTGAGGGGGACTCTGTAGTCTTGTTGGGGGACTTCAACTCACATGTGGGCAATGATGGAGACACTTGGAGAGGCGTGATTGGGAGGAACGGCCTCCCTGATCTGAACCTGAGTGGTGGCTTGTTATTGGACTTCTGTGCTAGTCATGGAATGGCCATAACAAACACCATGTTCGAACATAAGGATGCTCATAAGTGTACCTGGTACCAGAGCACCCTAGGCAGAAGGTCGATGATCGATTTTGTTATCGTACCATCGGACCTGAGGCCATATGTTTTGGACACTCGGGTGAAGAGGGGGGCAGAGCTGTCAACTGATCACCATCTGGTGGTGAGTTGGGTCAGGTGGCGGGGGAAGCCTCTGGACTGACCTGGTAAGCCCAAACGTGTAGTGCGGGTGAACTGGGAACGTCTGGAGGAGTCCCCGGTCCGGGAGGCTTTCAACTCTCAGCTCCGGAAGGGCTTCTCTGGCATCCCTGTGGAGGCTGGGGGCATTGAACCGGAGTGGGCGATGTTCAAAGCCTCCATTGCTAAAGCTGCGTCTGAGAGCTGTGGTCTCAAGGTCTTAGGTGCCTCAAGGGGCGGTAACCCTCGAACATCCTGGTGGACACCGGTGGTCAGGGAAGCCGTCCGATTGAAGAAGGAGGCCTTTCGGGATATGCTATCCCGGGAGACTCCGGAGGCAGTTGCAAGGTACTAACAGGCCCAAAGGACTGCAGCCTTGGCCGTGGCAGAGGCAAAGCAGCGGGTGTGGGAGGGGTTCGGAGAAACCATGGAGAAGGACTTTCGGTTGGCACCAAAGCGGTTCTGGAAGACCATACGACACCTCAGGAGGGGAAAGCAGGGAACCATCCAAGCTGTATACAGTAAGGATGGGACGCTGTTGACCTCAACTGACAAGGTAATTGGGAGGTGGAAGGAGCACTTTGAGGAACTCCTGAACCCGACAAACCCACCCTCTATAGTAGAGACAGAGCTGGAGGATGATGGTGGATCAGCATCAATCTCCCTGGCGGAGGTCGCTGAGGTAGTCAAACAACTCCACAGTGGCAAAGCCCCAGGGGTTGATGAGATCCGCCCAGAAATGCTGAAGGCTCTGGGTGTTGAGGGACTGTCATGGATGACACGTCTTATCAACATTGCGTGGAAGTCGGGGACAGTACCTAAGGAGTGGCAGACCGGGGTGGTGGTTCCCCTGTTCAAAAAGGGGGACCGGAGAGTGTGTGCCAACTACAGAGGCATCACATTACTCAGCCTCCCCGGGAAAGTATACTCCAGGGGGCTGGAAAGGAGGGTTCGACCGATAGTCGAACCTCGGATTGAGGAGGAACAATGCGGTTTCCGGCCTGGTCGTGGAACAACGGACCAGCTTTTTACCCTCACGAGGATCTTTGAGGGGGCCTGGGAGTATGCCAATCCGGTCTACACGTGTTTTGTGGATTTGGAGAAGGTGTATGATCGGGTTCCCCGGGAGATACTGTGGGAGGTGCTGCGAGAGTATGGGGTGAGGGGGTGTCTACTCAGGGCCATCCAATCTCTGTACTCCCAAAGCGAGAGCTGTGTCCGGGTCCTCGGCAGCAAGTCGGACTCGTTTCCGGTGATGGTTGGCCTCCTCCAAGGCTGCGCTTTGTCACCTATCCTGTTTGTGATATTCATGGACAAGATCTCAAGGCGTAGCCGCGGGGGAGGGGGGCTGCGGGTTGGTGGGCAGAGGATTGCATCACTGCTTTTTGCAGATGATGTGGTCCTGATGGCGTCATCGGTCTGCGACCTGCAGCACTCATTGGATTGGTTCGCAGCAGTGTGTGAAGCGGCTGGGATGAGGATCAGCACCTCCAAATCTGAGGCCATGGTTCTCAGCAGGAAACCGATGGATTGTCTACTCCAAGTAGGGAATGAGTCTTTACCCCAAGTGAAGGAGTTCAAGTATCTCGGGGTCTTGTTCTCGAGTGAGGGGAAAATGGAACGAGAGATGGGCCGGAGAATTGGAGCAGCGGGTGCGGTATTGCAGTCGCTTTATCGCACCGTTGTGACGAAGAGAGATATGAGCCAGAAGGCAAAGCTCTCAATCTACCGGTCTGTCTTCATTCCTACTCTCACCTATGGTCATGAAGGGTGGGTCATGACCGAAACAACGAGATCGCGGATACAAGCGGCGGAACTGAGTTTCCTCCGGAGGGTGGCTGGCATCTCCATTAGGGATAGGGTGAGAAGTTCAGCCATTCGTGAGGGACTCGGAGTAGAGCCGCTGCTTCTTTGCGTAGAAAGGAGCCAGTTGAGGTGGTTCGGGCATCTAGTAAGGATGCCACCTGGCCGTAGGGAGGTGTTCCAGGCTCGTCTAGCTGGGCGGAGGCCGCGGGGCAGACCTAGGACCAGGTGGAGGGATTATATCTCCACACTGGCCTGGGAACGCCTTGGAATCCCCCAGTCAGAGCTGGTTAATGTGGCCCGGGAAAGGGAAGTTTAGGCTGCCCTGCTGGAACTGCTACCTCCGCGACCCGACCCCGGACAAAGCGGATGAAGATGATTATATTTTTTGTTTTGTTTTTTTTCAATGGGCCACAGTAAATTTAAGTAAAAGAAAAAAAATTGTAATATCATGATTCATCGTCAAATTGTGATGTATTAAATAATACAATAATCGTACAGTGAAAACATAGTATCGTTACATCCCTAACCAGGAGCAGCATTTTAGGAGTCATGACACATGAGTTGTTAAAGTGATAGTTAGCTAATTTTTCCAAAACAATATATGTTGTTCTTCAGGCATTGGATTTCTGCTCTCCTGAGTTTCAAACTTTTGTTTCCTTTCTCTTGAGCGTTAAACACTGTCGTCATGTGATGGTATGAGTAGAACTATTTAATACAATTACTTTTAAGCCTTTATAAAGGTAAGTTAATATGAAAAGGCGTTTATGGAAATTAAAAAACACTAAATAAATAACCTACATCTCGTACTATCAATTTGATGGTTGTTAAGCTTAGCCCACCTCAAACAGTTTGGAATTCCCATGGTTAAATTAATTAATACTAGATCTCAAATTGGCAATAACCTTTTTAACAGCATGAGATGGCAGGTGAATCAGGCGCAAGAGTTCATACTAAATATATTGTTCATTTTTGCGCAGCATAATATCTGACCAGTACATGGCCTACACTATAACAGTGCTGTGTAACAGACATTTATAAGTCCTCTTGTGAGTCTTGAACCTCACAAAGCCAGTGAAGTTAGCAGATGGATAAGCTTCTCAAATTTTACTGATGACACATGCTGGTAGGGGGATACAATTATCTTTCCCCAAAATCTCCATGTAACATCCATTCCAGAAAAAAACGATATGCAGCCAGACGAAATTGAATGAAAAGAATACTACATATGATAATTGTTTTATAATGTCAAAAAAGCACAATTAGCAAACTATGCTGGAAAACAATTATAGATGCATATTTTAGTGATAAAAAAATTATATTAGTCAACAGGCTTGTCTAGTCTAAACAGCTGCAGCGTTTCCATTGCAAAATACAATGCAAGTACTAGCAAACTTTATGAAGAAAATAGCGTTTTTATTTCATATGGTCAAGAACAATTATCTAACAACTTGATCTCCTAAATTCTTATACATTATTGGTGCTAGGTAACTAATGTTACCAAGCCAATATTCGCATGAATTGAGACAAATTTCGGTGGAGCCGCTAGCTCGTTACAGAAACATTTAGTACAGCCCCAAATTAATAAATGTCAAAAAATAAATAAAGTTCAAGATGAGATATTACTCTATTAGCTTGCTAGCTGCTTACTCAGCTTTCAAATGCCCCCTTGGCCCAGCAGGTTTCGGCTGCCTCTTGCAGTTCAACTTCGGTATTCCGAAATAGGTCTCCAGCACTACGCTGTCTGTGTGCTCTGCAAAGCTTACAAATTTGTAAATTTTTGCTGGAGGGTGTCATACTTGACAGCAGAAACTGTGCGCGGTCCCACTCATGCAGTATATACTCTGTAGCCATCGCCAGGCAGTGCCCAGAAATGCACCATAAGTTCGAGCCCAGCCTTGGCTCAACTACTGTCGCTACAGCTCCAGCTCCAGCTGGTTCGCCGGCTGCCAGTAACGGTTGTTGTAGCATTTCTAGATTTCTATTACTTGCTGTCGAAGTTCCTCATCGCTAAATAATGGTTTAACTAAATATGGCTGAATTTCACTAACAAAACATCCATAAAGTTGACATGATCTAATTCTGCACGGGAATCGGTAAGCTCGTCAGCCATGATCACAGGCAATGTTGATGAGTGGCTTTCTAGGTGCAATGCTATCACTATAACATCACAGCACGGGTATCGACTAATTTGCATGGCACGTTCCCCCTAATTTGAATTGCCCGCCTTTGGTTGTACGTCTCTCTGAGAACCAGGAACGGACCTCCGGCTGTTTTCAAAATTCGAAAAATGACCCTCTATGACGCAATAGGGGGTAATTTTTCTGACTTTTACATTCTACTGTTTGATTGTGAAACGATACATGACAATACTATATGTAAAATAGAACATTGGTATATGATGAAAAACATGGGTGAACTACCCCTTTAATAATGATATTTCAATGAGAAGCACAGCAGAGGAGTTTGGTGATCTGTAGATGAATACAATGAATGGTTTAGAGTGATAGGGCACACTAGCAGCGCTGACTTTGATGTTATCACGGTAAACCACAGAAATACTACCGCCCTGACCGGTAGAGCAGGGTTGACTGATGAAGGCATAACCAGGTGGAATGATCTGGTTTAACTGGGAGAAGAAACTGGGCTGTTACTATGTCACACGCCAGCAGGGCCTTATTGGTAAACAATCTAATGTTAAAAAGTGCAAGCTTGAGATAGACATGAGGTGAGAATGTGGTTGCCTTGAGCAGTGGGCGTAGAACACTGAAGTCAGCATTACGGCTAGGATAGCCAAGAGGACGGGAATCCATGGACGAGAAGGAATGAATGTCAGGCTTACTGTAGGAGAAATTCGGATGAGATCCAGAGCGACAAAACTTTTGTACACCTCTGTGGATAAAGCTGGGTCGGCAAAGCCATTAGAGATTTTTGATGACTAAAGGGTACGGTTGGAGTGTTGCAATTGTTGAAACTGAGAAGTTGTGAGATGGAGTATTCCAATGGCATGCCAGGCGGAGAAGATGCTAACTGCAATTGCCAGTAAGCAAAAACGAGCTAACAGGCAGCAGTCAGTAGTCCTGGCCAACAATAAATCCTAATCAACAACGGATAACCATTGTTACATTAAATTAGGTAACGAACAGCTTTGGGTGTTCATTATCTTTAAAATAGTGAAGGGAACACAACTTTAAGAACTAAATTTAAACCAGATGAAGACTAATGTGATCAGCCTATACCTTACCAAGAAGTATAGGCCCGGTAATGTAGCGGTTTATATGGACAATCATTTCTTTAGTGCGACAGAGGCTCTATGCTGCAAGAAATTAAAGACCTAATAAACAGCCTCTGTGATTTTGGTTGAGAAAGTAAGATTGTTGTTTTTTATGTCTATGTATACCACTTTTAGCCTTAAAATTACATTTCAATTGATTAAATGTTACTGTTCATACCCTCATTTGAATACCTGCAATTTGACCAGCAAATTCTCTAACCAGAAGACCACCACTGCTAAAAACACACAAAAATCACATGCAATATTAAAGTTAATCCAGGATAACATTAAAGCCCCCTTAAAATTATATTATTTCTGTAATCAAAACAAAAATCATGGCCCTCCACCTAACTTCCTACGCAAATAACCAACTACCAAACAAGCTCTCGGACTAAATTAGTACAATGCTGCACCTGATGGTTTGAGGATTGATCTCCCCAGTCACCTCCAGGCCGTAGAACCGTTGCATGTCGCTGACAGAACTGGATAAGATCTGAGACGTACGCATTGTGGACATTTGTCTGTTAGCCTGGGGGAGGTAGCCATATATCCTCAACCATGTCTGTAGGGAGGAAGAAAGAATATTAAATGCATTTTGACCTTTAAGTGTGTATCCAAAGCAGAAAACACCTTTTAAAACTATTTTAAAAAATGTTGCTAACTCTGATGGTATATCATACAAAAGTTGCCATTAACAGTCTGCTGCCAATTACTCGATATTTGTGACCCAGTTGAACAGCCAAATACACGCTCTGCAAAGAACTTGTGGCTGAGAGGCACTTTTACACTCAAAGAGTACCACAACAGCTCCACTTTCAGCATTTCTATACCTCTATGAAATCCTCCAAAAATGCATATGGCGCTAAATTCGTGACTTTAATATTGCATATGTAACAAAGATTTGAAACTTATTTCTGTTTTCAAAAGAGATCGTCTCAAGCAAGTTACAAATCTTTCTTATGCTTTTGTAAATCTTTATTTTGCTTCGTAAATCTTCACTCCACACGTGCACACACTCGCTTAAAGGGTAACCTAACATGGCCAGTGAGAACCAGTGTTGGGCAGTAACTGAGTTACTGAGTATTACTGTAATGTGATTACTTTCACCAATAACAAGTAGTGTAAGGGATTACAATTTCCAAAACAGTAATTATATTAGTTACTAATCCAAGTAACGCTGAGTTACTGCATTGCAATAATTTTTTGTCCTAGATACGCTGTTATGATGACGTTTTTACGCGCGTTAGGGTAGGTCACATCGGCTACTAGCAAAAATGCACTTCTTGCAGCTCCCAGTTGTCCGAAGTTCAAACTGCGATGGCTGAAAGATGTGGGTAGGAGAGCGCTTGTGAGGGAGCTTCTGACAGCAGTGTCAAACTGCTAAACTGAATGGTGAAGGTAGCACTGCTCTGAGGTGAGTGACACTGCTTCCAAAGCGAGAGCAGGCACTGACATGTAACGTTGCGTTTTCATAATTTTATCGAATCCATCAACATATAATTGATATTTAACGTTACCTGGCTGACATTGCCGGTTTTTAGCTAAATTTGGAGTTCACACAAGGTCATGTTAGCTTGTTCAAATTATACTGAAATGGCCTGGTATTTGCACAAAACAGCGCGGACAAACACAGAGCAGGGGGAAATGATCGTCTATGAGAAAGATGCATGAAGGCAGTGAGAATGTTATGCAATTAAATTAATGGTTAAAACGGAAAACAACCAATGGCTTAAGATGGTAACCTTGATCTAGGTTGTCTGCCCGAACAGAGCCAGCTATTTAGTCTCGTCTTAATTCGTCAGGGCCTAACGAACAGAGATATTGTTGTAATTTACCTCGTCAATATTTTTGAAGTAATGGACTATGTGAGGTCAGGGAGGTATGGGGTGGAGAGTTAGTTCCATTTCTCAAATGTTTTATATACGTATAAGTACGGTATGTAGCCTACATACATCAGATTTGAGAGGCTGCAGTTTGCAGTTCAGCAGTTTGGCTGATTGTTTAGCCTACTAGCTCTTCCTGTAATGTTAATTATTGTTCCAATATTGTGGATTCAGCTCTAAAAGGAGCTGGCTAAACAGGTTGTATGCCACTTTTAAGAGGGGTGGACTAGGGATGTCACGAGAACCGATACTTCGGTACCAAGTTGATGCCAAAATTCAAAAAACATGACGGTACCCGTTTCCTGCAGTAACGAAGGTACCGGCTGCAGTTATGTAAGCGAACAAACACCAGCAAAAAGACGTTGCTTTGGTTGTTCATTCCTGGGCGCTATGTAGCCCCTTTTTTTCTAGCTATTCTCCAAGGTGAAATGAACAAAGTAAACACCTGTAATGTTTTGTCGCAATCTGTAAAGTGTTTGGCCCAATCCACAATGGTTTTGCCTCCTTGCTACCGCGAACTCAATAAAAAAATCGGAAACAAACAAGTAGGCCTATATACATATGCAATCGCAGCCTCGGCCAAAGAGAAACAAAACAAACAAGAAAAGTTAGCTTTCTCTTGAAGTATGCTGTGTCCTCCCCTGTATAGGCTACTTCAAGGGAAAGCGAACTTTTTCCGTGAATTAGCTGTAGTAGTTTACACCCCAATGAAGCAAGGGAACATTTTACTTTCCTTGTGATCTGACGTGCTATAAAATGTGCGCGTATGTTTCTTTTTATAATTACTGTATATAAATAGGCCTCTTTCTTGCAATGTTAATGGTTATTTATTTTAAATATGCCTTGTGTTGCTTTCCCGTCACGCATCCTCCAGACTTTAGCCGGGAGAACTCTGGAATAATTCGCCAGTTTAAAAAGTTTTTTATTTCCTTCTAAGCTTTTATATCTCATTCACTCGTTTGCACAAGAACCACCACATTAGTTGAAAACAAAAGTAAACATGCACCCCCCACGCTGCCACCTTTTAAAGTAACAGGCTTAATCTTTTTGACCCATCATTAAATGATTATTGTTGGTAACTAAAAACAATCACTTGTTTTAAATAATTGAATTGCCACTGTCCTTTTTTGTAATGTTTGTAATTGTTGATTCTTTATTCATTTTTTTGGCTTGAAGGCTACATGCCAATGTTATATTTTGTAATGTTTTTCTAAAAAAGGAGTGTATGTTGAAGTATATGGGATTTAATTTATTGTTTATTGTTTTACCATGATATCGAATTGGGTATCGAAAATCCTGGAATTTCACAGGTATTGGTATCAAATACAAAATTTCTGGTATCGTGACATCCCTAGGGTGGACTAGGGAAAGTAATATAGTAATATAACGAGTAACTTTAATTGTCTTTTGAGTCTATCATTCACATTTCACGTGACTGCTAGGCTTAGCGAGTGTGATTGTTTGGCTGTATGGTGTGATTTTAGTTATTTATTTTTAACATATTTAATGTAAACAGCACATTATTGCGAAGTGCAAAAAAGTTACAACCTTAAGGACAACCTGATTATAAATAAATAGGCTGCATCTTAAAGTTTTATCAATATTATATCAATAAAGATTTTTTTGGCTTAATACAACATATCACGTTTCAGTAAAGTAGTATCTTGCACCTGCTTTTAGGTGACTTAATTATCATAGTGAGTGAATCATAACTACGGGGGAATCATAACTACATAACCATGGTGAACTAAACATTTCTCTTTTCTATGCAGCTATTACATGACCAGTGAACAAACGACTCAGATCAGAAAACCCAGTCCAGGGGTGAACTACTCTTCTCTTTCCTATACTGAGCCTATACCGCTGTCACATGAAAATTGAACAAACAACTCAGACCCGAAGACCCAGTTGAGGTGTGAACTATTCATTTCTGAACGAAATTAACGAATGACTCGAACACAACTGTTGTTGCGCCTGCGCGACCAAAATGAACTAATCACTCTGAGACTACTTGTTACTGTGGAATACAGATTTGCAAAAGCACAACTAAGATATGGCATGAACTGGTGGAAGAAAATTTCTCTCTTTTGCAAACAGAAATAAGTTGTAAATTGGCTGGGCGGGGATTCGAAGAGGGGGGTGGGGCGACTTGGATTCAGGAATTTTTAATGAGGCAGAAGGAGAAGATTACATTTTCAGGATTTTAACAAGGTAATTGAACGTATTTTGCAGAAAAAAACTATATAGACTTTATTTATACATTTAAGCAGAATATTTTAAAAGTTTTATAAAATGACTGGAGGGGGACTTTAAGCACATTCCTTACTCTTTGTGTAGGTAATGTCATTAATTGAATAATGTTTGATAATTTGAAATCAATATAATGTGTGGATTTTACGATCTTCATTATTACATTATGATGCATTTGTTTTTGCCCCTATTTCTCTCTTGCTCTTTATTTTTGAGGAAAAAAAATTTGATTAATCAATCAACTATTTTATCAAAAGAGATATAGTCGTTAGTGCTAATTAGGGCTGTTCAACTCCAGAAAATATGGAGTTGATTCCGATTCCTAATCTTGGGAGTCTGTGGAGTTGATTCCAATAATTGATTCCTTAGAGCTTTTAAACCCATTCCGATTCCATGTTTTTGGAGACTGGAGGAATTGATATATCAAGGACAGGAGAATGCCAGTGCTTTTCCAGAGTATAATATATCATTCCGTGTCCGTGGAACAGTATCAGCTGTGTCATTCCCTGTCCGTGGAACAGTATCAGCTGTGCCTTTGACACTGTTAAGATGTGAAAACAAAAACAGAACTGAAACAGAAGAGGATCTCTCAGCTTAATAAATCACTGATTCTTGAGACATGGGACAAAATCGTTATGTCAAATCTATGACACGTTTTGTCTTCTCACTACATCTAAAACAGTGTGTCTACGCGGAGGGGTTCAATCATTCATATGCAATAATAGTTTTTTTAATGATTAAAAATAGCTTATTTCATCAAAAGCAACACTAGATAATCTCATATCAGAGCAAGGTGTTTTTTCTACGACACATGCGTGTTTTATAAGGTTTCAAAGTTCTGTCCCCACTTTTTGTCAACACCGTCAAGACATTCATTAAAATGTATTAAAATCAGGCAATAATAGGGGCAGCTGTTACTCTGAAGGACCCCTTGCCACAGTCCACCTCTGCAGAGTGCATCAATGTCAGACATGCTCTGGTAAATTTTATAGTTTTAGAATATTTTAAATCTTAATATTTCCTGTGTCACAACCATGTTACGTCAACACACTCTTCCAATTTCTGAGGAAATTATTTGAAATATTTAGATCCTTTTATTCTCCTGAAGTAGGTTCTATTGGCATCTAGCATCAACAGAAAAAACTAAATGGCTACTACATGAACTCCATTTATTTTGTGAAAGAAATGCCTAATGTGTCAGCACCGTCAGTGTCACCACCATCAGATTCAGTCTTGACGGTGGTGACGGGCTAATGACATTCAATGTGAAGTCATCATGTTTTGTGGTTTAAGTAATTTTAAATTTTATAAAATATAGAAATAGCGTGTAGTTTTTCTAATAACGTGTAAATACTTAATGTGACATGACAGCATATATTGCTTTTGTGGATTGATAGTGATCAACGCTAGCAGAGTTAGGCTTGAGGAAACATCAGATTCAGGGAACATAAGGCTGAGGGAACATAGGGCTTCAGTCAATACATTAAAATCACTGACAGGTGAAGTGAATAACATTGATCATCTTGTTACAATGGCACCTATCAAAGGGTGGGATATGTTAGGCAGTAAGTGAACAGCCAGTTCTTGAAGTTGATGTGTTGGAAGCAGGATACATGGGCAAGCGTAAGGATCTGAACGACTTTAGCCATCACAATTTGGCCCTTGTCAGACGACTGGGTCAGAGCATCTCCAAAACTGCAGGTCTTGTGGGATGTTCCCGGTATGCAGTGGTTAGTACCTACCAAAAGTGGTCCAAGAAAGGGCAACCGGTGAACCGGCGACAGTGTCATGGGCACCCAAGGCTCGTTGATGCGTGTGGGGAGCGAAGGCTAGCCTGTCTCGTCCGATCCCACAGAAGAGCGACTGTAGCACAAATTGCTGAAAAAGTTAATGCTGGCTATGTTAGAAAGATGTCAAAATGCACAGTTCATTGCAGCTTGCTGCGTATGGGTCTACGTAGCCGCAGACCGGTCAGAGTACCCATGCTGACCCCTGTCCACTGCCGAAAGTGCCTAAGATGGGCACGTGAGAGTCAGAACTGGACCATGTAGCAATGGAAGAAGGTGGACTGGTCTGATGAATCACGTTTTCTTTAAGTTCATTTGGATGACTGGGGGCATGTGTGTCGTTTCCCTGGGGAAGAGATGGCACCAGGATGCACTATGGGAGGAATCCAAACCGGCGGAGGCAGTGTGAAGCTCTAGGCAATGTTCTGCTGGGAAACCTTGTGTCCTGGCATTCATGTACAGTAGATGTTACTTTGGCACGTAAACATTGTTGCAGACCAAGTACACTCCTTCATGGCAACAGTTTTCCATGATGGCAGTGGCCTCTTTCAGGAGGATAATGCGCCCTGCCACACTGCAAAAATTGTTAAGGAATGGTTTGAGGAACATGACAAACCGTTCAAGGCGTTGACATGGCCTCCAAATTAACCAGATCTCAATCCAATCGAGCATCTGTTGGATGTACTGGAACAACAGGTCCGATCCTTGGAGGCCCCACCTCGCATCTTACAGACCTTAAAGGATCTGCTGCTAATGTCTTGTTGCCACATACCACAAGACACCTTCAGAGGTCTTGTGGAGTCCATGCCTCGACGGGTCAGAACTGTTTTGGCGGCACGAGGGGGACCTACACAATATTAGGCAGGTGGTTTTAATGTTTTGGCTGATTGGGGTATGGCGAGGGAACATAAACACACTCCCCCTCTAGCATAGTAAAGGCAAATATGATTAAAGATCTTCAGAGCGCTTTCGTTGTGTGTTTAGTCCAGCATGGCTTGGCAAGTTCTCTCATTGGAAGAGTGTAGAAAGGTAAATTGATAGATGTAATTTATTTTTTAAGATAACTGTTTCTAAAAGTTCTTTTGTTACCGTCGCACATGCACTGCAGACATACTGTTCTGAGATGAGAAAACATCTGTAATGATCTGTAGATCATTTGTGTTCCAATGATGTACAGTATATCAAAATCCTTAATGTGAATCTTAAACAAAAGGTTTATAATCAATAACATACTCACTGTTTGATTCAATATATCTTAAAATGACTACAATCAATAATTGCATGAAACAAACAACAAATTCACATTTTCGTTACCACGGTCAGATGTGTCACCTCCATCAGATGAACATTTTCATAATATTTCATTATGATTTTTCATATTTGTTGAGGATTTGTTGGTCATATGTGAAAATATAATCTGTCTCCTAACATGTGAATGTGTTTTGAAATCTTAAAAATAGCTTGATTGCTGTTAAACAAGAAATTTAAATTCTATTACACTATCCAATTAAAAAACAGACGGAAATCTTTATAATATATATGTTTATATAGATATAGAAAGTGATTTTTTGTTGTGGTCTCTGTCAGCCTTGGTAAAAATGTGTTTACTATACTACTTATTGGTCAAGCATAATGAGTGAAAATTAATCTGTTTTTGGTGTCTGATGGTGTCGACACAAAATACGTGATGGAAAGGTAAAATGCACATTTTGATAAAAAAAGAGTAAAGTTGGGAAGTTGTATCAAAGCGTAGCTCAGTAGCTTAGTATATGTTAGATACATGTTTGTAGTGTAATTTGTCTGAGCATAAACTGTTGTTTTTTTCAATATTGCACCCTGTTTGGTCCCACTTATCAGTGAATACAACTTTAATATCTGGCCGTGCCGAGAGCGGATATAGCGGGTTGGTGGCTCTAAGACGTCATTGCTCACCGTTCTGGAGGTGTCGTGGGTTCAAATTAACAAAACATCTGGAACGGAGGGTGCCCACTTGAAAACCCCAATGACATATCTGCTCTCAACCCAAGTCCATTCTAAAATATTGGCTTTTGAAGTGCTCATCTTAGTATAGGATGTTATAATATCCATTATGCCATACTCTGTGTATATTGAAATAAAAATGCAATCAGGAATATTTTAATAAGATAGCTTATATAAATGTCGTTGGCTACGTTTATTGAAGTAACGTTACCAACCGCCTATTATGATTTACTGACTCCCTATTACCTATTGCTGCAGGCGCTTTCTGCCAACTCTGCAGGTATACTTGCTACCTGAAAAGAAGACAATCTTTCCCTACTCTGTAGCTGCAGGTTTGGTAAATGACGCTCTGCAGGAAAGACTTACCTTTTATACCTTTGTCCTGAGATTAAACCACTTTTTGTGGTTTTTCAATATGATGTTCTTTACTTTTATGCCCATATAGGATCCTTCCTTTTCAGCCACAGCCACTGGCTACTTCTTTCTGCTATATCTGACAAAGCTTTTATGGTCTGACGTAATTCTTTGCCGCAGATCCCTAACTCCTTAAGTAGTTTGGTTGTTGATATTGCCAAAAATCCACAGCATCCAACTTCCACAGGACACACCTTTGTTCTCCAACCTCGCTGTTCTGCCTCAGCTGCTAAATCGCTAACAGAATTGAATTTTTTTCGTATGCCTTGTCTATCGCTTCTTCCAGCAGGACTGTTAGCTCTATAAAGTAGACAGTTTGCTGTGTGTTGGACCAGAGTAATAAGTCTGGTCTTAAATTGGTTATTTCAATCTCTAATGGGACTCTCAGTTGTTGGTCGACATCTGCCAGCATTTTCTAATCTTGTGCTCGTCTCAGCAGCCCTGAGCTTTGTTTTGGCCTGTTTAACTTCCTTCCCGGAACTCCCTCCCTGAAAAAGCTAATTTTGTTTTGACAAAGCTACTCCAATGGGCAGGGCATTTACTATTGAGCGCATATGCTCTATTGCTGTGGCCAAGCACTTTAGTACCCGAGTGTGGCACCAGGGAGCGAAGTTCCTTTCTTCCTTTCTTTCATTCATATGCCTAGTTATTCGTATGCTATAGTTATTCTAACATTACTTCAATAAATGTGGCCAACAATAAATATAAGCTATGTATTAAAAATATTTTTGATTGCATTTTCAGAAGAGTTATTCTAGAGCTAATATCGCTCAAAGATTAGAAGAAATATACACGTGATGTCTGATGAGGAAGCGGGTAACGTTACTTTGTTTTTGACTAGGGTCGGGAGGGGCACAAGGAGGTCCTGCTCTATGCCCCAAAGTTTTTATTGAACGAAACGCCATCTAGTTAAAAGAAAATTAACATTAGTGATGGCTACTAAAATATTTAAATATTCTAATGGGCGTGATCAAATAATTGTGATTTGAGTTACTCATTCATGTAACCTTATTAAACAAGTAAACAGGAGACACACTCCTCTGAGAATCAACGGTTAACCTATGCACGATTTTCCCTATGACAGATCCTTAGAGCTCTTCTAAAAAATGTTTTTTAAAGTACAGTTAATCACAGATTATATTAATTGCAACAACAAAATAATAAGCAAAAAATAAATAAAAATGTTTACAATACAATATTTGCAATACGGTACAATATTTAAGTTGCAACCAAAACAAGAACACTCTTCTACTCCCAAATTCTCCAATAAATGTTTAAGTTCAAACAGAAACAAACTGCTCTAATTTCAATTCCTGTTGAATCTTGTATAAATCCATTCATAAAAGGCAAAAAAAAAAACTGAAAGCTGATTTACTCAGTTCTGTTTTCACTTTGGGGCTTTCAAGGGTGATATAGTCCTGTGAGCGTGTCCTATGACTGCTGGATTTGTGTTTTAATAATGAAGTAAGGTAAAAAGGTAACTTGCCCAGCAATGCCTTGTGAACAAAAAAAGAGAA
Source organism: Galaxias olidus (assembly GCA_026901105.3). Lineage (NCBI taxonomy): Eukaryota > Metazoa > Chordata > Actinopteri > Galaxiiformes > Galaxiidae > Galaxias > Galaxias olidus. Next base: position 91,314 of record JAPMUY010001583.1, on the reverse strand, counting down.
TGTTTGTCTCTCCTATCACTGAGAAGACCATCCTACTTTTGTATAGTGTTCAATGAGGAGTTCCAAAATTCTCCCCAGTTACAAAACGCAAAGCACTGTGGTAAACTGCATCAAGGGACTTTAAAACAGTTGGGGCTGCATGCACTATCACCATAATCCATGACTGACGAGAGTAGATTTTACCATTGTATTTCTGTTTAAGTGAAAAGCATGATTTTATTCTATATAGAGCACCAAGTCTGATCCTCACCTTTGTGAGTTCAAGCACATGCGTCCTAAATGATAACTTGTCATCTAGTGAAATCCCCAAGTATTTGTAAACTGCAACACACTCAATTTGGGCCCTAAGGGAGCAAATGTTATATGCCTTATAATCTAACGTTTTGGCCCTTGAGAAAAGCATATATTCAGTTTTTTCTTAGATTTCTAAGGAATTTCCGTACACAATGAAATGCCCTTGTCAGGTTTGACATTGCCTGTTCCACGGATGGAGCACAGGAATAAAGAATGTTATCATCTGCATAGAAATGTACTTTACAGTCTTTTACAGAGGCGCATATCATTAATATAAAGTGTAAATAATGTAGGACCTAATACCGAACCTTGTGGTACACCGTTTTCTATGGCTACAACCTTTGATTTCAAACCTTTAGCATCTATGCACTGTGTTCTGTCAGAGAGGTAGTCCTGTAACCAGGCTGCATCATCAAATCGCAGCAAGGCTAATCTATCCAGAAGTAATCTGTGATTAACTGAATCAAAAGCCTTTGTGCTACTTTTTTATTGATTTGTCAATGTTTCTTATCATCAAGAGCAGTAACTATATAATTTACTACAAGAGTAGCTACCGTAATAGTACTATGACCAGCTCTGAAACCCGACTGAAAAGGGCATAAAATATTATTAGTGGACAAGAAAGCACAAAGCTGTTAATTTACAAGATGTTCTAACAGATTTGCTAGACATGGGAGTTTGGAGATAGGTCTGTAATTATTTAATTCACTTGCATCCCCCCCTTTATGTAAATGAGTAACCAGAGCAGATTTCCATATTGTAGGTATTAAACCAGAAGTGATTGTTAAATTAAAAATGTGTCAGGGGCTCGGCTATGAAGGGGGCAGAAAGTTTTAGCAGATACGGGTCTAATTGATCTGCACCCATAGAGCTTCTCATACACTTGGAGTTGCATAGGGCATGTAGAACTTCCAAGCAATCAAATTGTCTAAATGAGAAGATAACACCATTTCCATGGGAATTAAATGTGAATCTCTTTTTCTACACCAGTGTAAATGGCATCTCCTGGTGCCATTTGTGCGCCAATAGCTCTTGCTGAATTGTTTCCACATTCAGATAAATTGTTCAAATAATTTGTAGATTTAGCACTTTTCACCATGTACGTACATGCATTTCAAAATGTCTAAATGTTTGCCAGTCCACATCACAAGCAGTAGATCTAGCCAAAGCCCAATCTTTGTTTCTCTGTAATATTTTCTCTATTTCATAAGTATACCAAGGATTGCTTCTATTTTTTATTCTACATTTCTTAAAGGGGCATGTTTTTTCGCTAACGAATTAAAAAGTTAGAAAATATTCCAGGGCTAATTCAGCATCTGGAAATAGAGCTATAGATGACAGATCACTGTTATACAAGTCACGTAGAAATGCCTGCTCAACAAATTTCTTAGACCTCATAGACATCCTGAGATCCGGATCTCTTCATTGTGTTTCTAATACAGCCAACTGGACAGTGATCAATAAAATATATTGGAAACTCACAGGAATGTGTGTATTTATGTGGCCTATTTGTCAGGATCAGATCCAACAGGGAAGACTTAAGATTCCTCATATTTGGCCATGTGGGTTCTGTGATTAATTGTGTAAGATTGAACTCATTACACACATTTTTTAAATCGTCAGCAGCTTTGGACATCCAGTCCAAGTTAGTCCCCCATAATAACAGCTTCAGAACTCAAAGATATAAGTAACTCTGACAAACTGGTTAGAGTGGTAGAATTTGCATTAGGCGGACGATACACACCCGCAACAACAAGAGGTAACTCGTAACCTAGATTAACATTGATCACTAAAAGTTCAAATTGACCTGGGACTGAGGTGGAAACCTTTATAGATACATTTAAATTGTTTCGGGCATAAATAGCAACACCACCACCTCTTTTGATTATATCTGCTCTGAAAATATTAAAAGCATCTAAATTAACATCTAAATCTGAGACATGGCTAGTAAGCCAAGATTCTGATTTAACGATGATGTCGGGGTCAGAGTTACTTATCCAAATCCTTAAGATGTCCATCTTTGTAATGAGGCTCCTAGCATTGCAAATGCACAAGTTCGAGTCCTTTACGATGTTTGAAGTCGCTGTAATCAGTGTCCATTTCAGTCAACAACGGTTTAGCCGCTCTCTCCGATTTCTGTACAACGTCTGACTCCGCCGCTGCCTACTACGTGGAGTAATTGCAATGCAGATTTATAAGTATTAATGTTACCAACCAAAATTAACGATCGTTACTATGTTAAGTAAATACTTTTGGAAGCAAGGGGAACCAGGGATCGCCGTGTGTGTGTGTGTGTGCCTGTGCTTCGCATATTGACTAGGGTGGAAAATAATGTGCTCGTCTGTATTCTGTGCGTTTTTGCTGTAGTTTTGTTGTATTTTCTAAATTTGTTGTCAGTGACTTGGCGGCTAGGAACTAACAGACAGGCTAAGCTAACGCATGTCACAGATATGGAAAGAAAAAGGACTATTATAATTCTGTTCATTTTGCAACATTAGTACTACAAGATAGGTGGCCTCCTTGTACATCATATTTGGCTGTCCACTCTTCGAAAGCCTAAGGGATTAAGGGAGCAAAACAAGACAATCTAACTTTGCATTTACCGTTCATCATTCAATCAATAATTGATATCTTTCTATTCCAACAATTAATCTATTTAAATATAAAAAACACATTAGTAGCCACATGCCATTAAAATGTAAATCTAAATTTGTAGTAGTCATGAAGAAAAACCTGTTCTATTTGCAGTGGTATCGTGATACTACTTGGTACTGTATTGTGATTCTTTTGCTGGGGGTGGGCTTAGGCCTTGTCAACTGCTGTACTATAAATGTTATGGTATGGCTATGATTAAAAATTAAGGTGGCTGAATAGATTTTTATTAAATGTTGTGAGTGGAAGTCAGAGAGAATTCTATTAACATAAATTCACAGATTTGTATTTGTTTGGCTTTAATGAATAAAGATCCTGAAAATGAAGTCTTAGTTGTATTCATTAGAGGTTATCAAATAACAATCTGTATAGGGGCAAGTAAAAATTGACTTTGGGCAAGCAGATTTCTGATCCACCTGCCCAACCGGGCAAGTAAAAAAAAAAAACCTTAGCATTGAACCCTGCTATCATGACGTCAAACTCTAAATATACGCTGCTGGAAACTTGCAACAAGGAGATATGTGTAGCGTAGGCTAGAGAAGACTAAAACCTGGTTTATACTTCTGCGTGGGCACGTCGGCGAACATGAACGTGCATCATGCGCTGACGTTCGCACAGCAGTTTGCCTACATACTTTCACGTAAGTTTAACGGGCGCACTAGGTGGCAGTGTCGTATTCAGTAATCCAGAACGTACAGAAAACCGTAGAAGAAGCACAGACAGGCCTACGGAAACTCCTGTTCGTGTCCAGCAAAAGTATAATCAAAGAGACTGAAGCTTGCTCACTGCTTCTTGCCACATCAGGACACACAAATGCATTATTTTCAAATGGGAAAGCTCTGTAGCCAATCAGATGTGACTTTCCATTTCAACCAATCGCATGTCTACATTCAAGCGTATGTCATTAGTCCCATTTTTAACCTTCTCCAGCCAGAGCCAAAAAGTAAAAAATCTATTCTGTACCAAAATATGAAGTCAACATGCGAACACATCTATGGTAGGTTTATCACACATCTAAATAGTACATACCAATTTGAAGAAAATAAGTAGTTCTCTCAAATTACATAAATATCTGTGATTATGTGATTTGAATCGGCTTTTATCAAGAAGCTTTCACACACTAATACTTAAAAACATATTCTTTGGCCACCATATTTGTAACCACTTTTGTATAGACTTAACAAAAAAACATAACATTTTCACAATTTTGTTGAGAATGTATCATTGCAAACATATTAGAAATATTATGTTTAAAAGTTATGAGCACTTTAGTGGGCAAGTGGGGAAAACAAAAGGATTTAGACCAGGGGATCCTATCTTCCTCAGAAGTCATGCCCTTATAGTCAATGTCCTTCTCTGCTATGACCCTAAGATTGTCAGTTGTCCACAGCCTTTTCCTCCTTGAGCTGGGGCAGGGGACTTTGGTCTCTGGTCCATGAATCCCTACAATAGAGAAATATGCCACAATTAGTATACAGCAGTGTGCTACTTCACAAATCTTTACAGAAAACCAAATGCCTGTAGACCAACTAGAATAGCCTAATGGATGCAGTACTTTCATACTTTTCTAATGAGAAGCAGCAAGCCAAATATAGTCTAACATTATTTACACTTGTTTATAATAGGTTAGGTTCAAACATTAGATGTGACATGTGACGAAATGTAACAAAATATATATTGTATTGACATGCAGCTAAAATAAAATACATTATTTCTAGCTAACCCATTTTGGTCTAGTTTTACAGAAACTGCTACAGAATTCAGTCCAAGCTCAGCTCTTTCTTTAGCTAGGAGCAGCTGATCTCCATTAACGCTAGCCGTATGGCTAGCGCAACTTTTCAGAAATGTCTACCACTACAAATAAAGCCTTTGTGACTAAATTGTTTCGTCATTACACTGATATAAAATGTTTTATCATAAATATAACTTCTATACCTTGAAAAAGCACCTCAGATTTCACACTGAAGGTCGGAAACATCCCAGTAGAAAAATGAAGTATGTAAAAACTACGTGATTGGCTGCAATGGAAAGTCGTATCTGAGCTTCCCCATTTGAAAAAAAATGCATTTGAGAGTCGAGCTGTGGCAAGACGCTCTAATAAATCCACACACGAATGCGATGTGATCCACAAACGTTGCACTGCACAAATGCAGATTCAGCAGGTTTAAAATAAGACAGTTTTCGGATTTATTTATTTATTTTTTACATTTGTTTAAACCTAAACATATGTGTGAACTGTCATTAATATATAAATCTCGAAATACATCTGTGAATTGATATACATTTATTTGTGACCCACGCCATTTATATATAAATCTGGAAATACATTTGTGAATTGTTCGGCATTTATTTATGATTATTGATAGTGATCTAATTCCATAGTAGCCTACTTTTACTGTGTTGCGTTATCAGCTATGGTCAGTGCATATATTGCTGTTATGTCATGAACATAATAATGTTGTCCTCCATGGTTGTTAACAAGTATGATTGTTGGTAAAATATTAGAAGGAACACAAGTGAGTAAGGCTAAAGCCTTAGGCCCAATCCCATTTGACACCCCTTGGCCCTAACCCTTGGCCCTAGCCCTTCGTTTTGCTTTTCAACTTGGCCCTCAAAACGGAGTCACAAGGGCTAAGGGTTGAAATCTGGCCCTTCGAATTGGGACAACCCTTGATGATCCTCATACGTCATCAGTAGTCGTGGAAGGCATTGATTTGACAAAATAGATGCGACAAAAAACAAAAAAAATAAAACAGTTTGTTGCCGGTGTTCTGACAATTTGCACCTTCCCGGGCTTCCCGGTGGCACATATTATCAAATACAACTGGGCTACCTCCAAATGGGCTACCTCAATTGAATAGTATGAGGTAGCCAATTTTGACAGGGAGAAATTACTGCTCAGAATGCGCTACCTTCTGTTTTGAGGTAAATGCATACTTTTTAACTCATTAAAGCCCTGGTAGCCCATTTTGACAGGGAGAAATGACCGCTCAGAATGCGCTACCAAGTAAATGCTAACTAGCAAGTAGAGTGACTTGGTAACTAACATTAATGATGGGTCAACCCGTTTGTGATACACACGTAATGACAAATGAATGACTGTTTACATTATCGATTTGTGCGATGATCTGTATGCAAGTCTGACATGATAGAATACCATACAGATACATTGTGTGTGACTATCAATGTGTTTTGTTTTTTTTACAGGGCGAGACAGAACCCTTCAACAGCTTGCATCCTTCAAGTTCTGGGTGATGGTAGCTTTCCCTGTTTGGACTCACCAGTCTGTCTAATCACACTACAAAGAGCCCATTAAATGGACACATCCAGGGTGCTTCAATTATTATTGTTAAGATATGAATCAGTTATTCATGCACACAAACAATCTGACAGAAAGAAACTATTGCACTTTATTAGTCCACATTGGCATCAGTCTGCTTCATTTTCACTGTTACACTTATCTCCTATAATTGTCATGTCGATTCAGGTATAAAGGTATTGTGCGGTTTATGTGAATGTACCAAAATGTCATAAAACAAAGTATACAAATAAAGCGTGTGCTTCTGAAGTTACTGACATCTGAATAGTGCAATCACAACGTAAACAAATCAGCCATCACACAAAAAGGAACTTGTGTGATGCGAGGGTAAAAAATTGCACATAACACAACCAAGCCAACATGAAATTAAGTGTTTGGCATTTGATCACTTTGTAGCTCAAACCGGCCTAAGAACCGTTCTGTTTACACCTCACTCTCTCCTCATGGTGCTTCTGCTCTTTATCACTTTCTTACATTAGAAAATCCACCATACAAATTTGTTTTCCTCCTATTATTCTTTTTCGGTGTATGGGTTGGGGAGCTTGGGGTAGAAATGGGAGAGGCTACCATGAAGAAGATGTACCCAAAGTGGAGGGTTCGGGCTCTGGTGTCAGCACTCATTGTGAGCTATACAATATTCTGAAAGAAAACAAAATATGAGAATTAATTATATGCCAGAACTGGATGATATGGCCATGTGTTACGTATTACTGTTAACTTAATTTCTGTATAACAAGGATGTGTCCCTCTCTCATCAAAAGATCAATAATAAAAAAAATGCCAGGCTGTTTGTTCAGATTGATCAGATTTAAAACAAAACAATGCTATTGCTTGGGATAACTGTAAACTATAAGGGTGACAAGCCCAGATTATCAAAATAACAGGTATGTTTATTTTATTGCATGGAGGGCAGGTGAATAGCATGTGTTAATGTAGGGTTTTTCTAGCTTTACCACCCTTCTGTTGCCTTAACGGTATTATCACAATGACATTTGCCATTTATCTGTTGGAGGTAGAAAATCATGAAAGCTCACTGTTCGTTAACTTGTTTCACACTATCAATCGATCAAACAAGTTATCAAATAAAGAACCACACTGCTTCATAACATAACCAGGCCACTTCATCATGATCAGTGCTCTGTACTGTGTAAGCTAGCAATTGGTACCCTGCCAGTCTGCACTGACGTTAGAGGAGCAAAAACAAGCGCAGCAATTTCGCTGCTGGACCGGAGTTAATTTCGTGCATATTTCATATCGATATGCCATCATAGTGGGGAAGTACAACATGGAAATATGCACAAATCAGCCTGTGCTGAAACGTTAGCCAAATAGCTATAAACAATAGCAAACTAGCAATTTTTTTGTTATGCTTGTTATAAAGAAAAGGTCTATAATAAATTGAGATGATATTAAACTAAGAAGATACGAGGGTTATCGTAATGTTTTACTCTTTATTAGCAAAGTAAATACTTACATTTATGGTTTTCTTTTTCTTTTTTACCAGTGAAGTATGCCTCCATCTTGCCGGTGATTCGCAAGGCTTTTTGGGAAATTTCTTATAACCCTCATTTTCATGTGTGCCTTTGGAAAATCTCCGTTTCGAGGGTTACTTGGCCCTTCCCCTAACCCTTAGCCCTCGATCACAATGGAATTGGGACAACACTAGCCCTACGCATGAACGCGCAAAAAGAAGGGTTAGGGCCAAGGGGTGGGAATTGGGCAATTGGGATTGGGCCTTAGTCTAGCAAACGGTAGACTATTAATCTGATTGTAAAGTGCTGTATATTTACAGGGACTGTTGCAAAAACAAAGCAGTTAATTAAGATAAGAATGAAAAACGAACAGATATTTCGCCCCAAAACATTCAGCAAAAGAAGCTTGGGAATAATTTAAATATGTATTTAGCACTCGAAAGAAAGTTGCTGATATGAAACCATGATGACAACATTAGAAGTTACAACTTCCTGTTTGTGCCAGAGAGAGGGAACATCATCCCAAAGCTTGCCGCTATTCATACCCTAAACACTGACGGAGGGTGCTTCGCAAACAGACTTGCACTCCGAAACGGAGTGGGAGTGAGTAGGGGAGGAGTGTGCAATTTTGAAAAAGCCTAACCTGTTCTGAATCGCAGCCTGTAATTCACCAATCAGGCTAGTGAATAAGTCATGACAACAGCGGAACGCTATTATCCCTAGCCAAAAACATATTAAGTCAGCTAATTAATGTTCATGAGCAATGGGCATCAACCACTTAAAATGGCACGTGTTGGAAAGTAAGAAAGAGGCACCCTAGAATAATTAATAAAAAATATATTAAAACTAGAAAATGCATTTCCATGAGAAAATGCGATTTGATGCGTTGCAGTTATTAGACTGACCGCCTTAGCGCGCAAAACCTGCCCCTGCAACACAAGTGGACTGCAGTCCAGACCATTTGTTGACAGGGTTGCTTATTGGTGTTTGATTGGCAGTGCCGCTTCATTATAATCTCATGGCGGACATATACATTGACTAAGTACTATTGTTTGTTGGTTGGTTTTATATAGGTCGAGCTTTCACTGACAATGCGTTCAACTGTAACCCTGCCACAGTTCAAGCTCGAACATTAAGGTTTGGGTTCAAATCATCAAACGGCAATTTGTAGTGATTTGGGAGCTAGTCATTAATGAGTACAGTGTTCAAAGTCACGACCCTTGACTTGGGTTATTGTGTTCGACCTTTTAGCATTAACTCCTAGGTTAGATCCACCATCGTTATTTCTCCAACAATTCAATAGGGCTACTCTGTATGTATTATGTAACTTGCTACAGATATGTTTTTATCTAACAAGACTGAACGATGAGCGCTACAACCATACAGATGGAACATGTACTGCGCTCTCTATTTATTTCAATGCATGGGTGGGTGCAAAACACCAATTAAAAATAAGAGAACAACACATGAACCAATCGTGCATGCGCACTATGTCTCATTGTCTTGAGCTTGCTAACTGACATGGCTTAGCGTATCACGTTCCATAATGCCAAAATTGTATCTAGACTTGCGTTGCCTTTGTACAATGCCTGTCCTCTTTTAAGAATATTGTTAGTTCACTTCTTCCACTACACAGCGTTGACTTAACAGTCAATGCGTCATGCGTTGTGATTTGCAGTGACTATTCTAAGCGGTTATTTTTCAATAACACTAACTTCTTGATAGCTAGTGAACATGAAACACACTATGCAACTGTCGCTCAATACAGCAGGAGGGAGAAGAGTCTGTCCATGGCTAGGTGCTAATGCTTACTAGAAACTAGCAAAATAACTATGGAATAATTAGCGGCATGGTGACGCCATTATTACGTGATACTCACAGGTGCATTCGTGCAGATGTCCTGAACTGGCGCTGTGTTTTTGTTATTTATGAGTTAGCTATCCCACTTCTGACGCCATGTTTACATGTCAAATAACGAGATGTAGTCATTCATTGATGTTGGTGTTCGGCGTAACCAAGACAGTCAGTACACAAATGTAACAACATGCAATTACATAACATCAACGCTAGATGGTGGTATATGCCCGTGAAATATCTCTCCGTCAAAACCATCTCCCCATTCATTTCAATGGGGCCAAAAACCTATTAAAAATAATCATAAAAAATATAACACGTGAACCGATCACTTAGCTGTATGTAAGCTCAATCAACTGCAATACCCAAGACATATGGGCACTGGAATGGAATCGATTGGGTCAAAACTGCGGTAATAGTTAAGGCGCCAAAAATAGGCCTAATAATAATAATAATAATAATAATAATATGACTTTCCGATAACAAGATGTGATGCGTCATCACTGATAATCACATAATAATATGACTTAGCGATAACAAGATGTGAGTCATACTGACATCACATAATAAGAATATTACTTTGGATAACAAGATGTGTGCGTCACAAGATGTGTGCGTCACTGAGGCATCACAAACAAAAAGGGTTTGTTTAAATATTTTTTTCTATGTGCATCATGGACACTAAAGAATCACTCAAAATGTGTGATTGTCTACATTATGGGCCCTTTAAGTTACACCTGCACTTTATTAATGACTGAAAGGTTGTAAACTTTAAAAAATAAAAAAAAGTTCAGCTAGTGAACTTTAACTTTTGTTTCAGCCTAAAATGCCAAATATCCGTCTTAGTCAATGAGGAAAACGAATCCAGTTTAAATTAAAATACAATATAGAAGAGCCTACCTCCGCGTTGAAAGATTCATCATCTACTCCGTTAGCTGTGAGTGCGCTCACCCAAAGTACAAAAAATCCAAGGACGGTAGGACTCCAGTGTGACCAAAACAAATGTCTCCATGTGCATGCCATACCACCAGTGTAAACTCTAGTCTTCGCCCTTTCAGGTGGATGAAAATGTATGGAATGGGCTTATTTGTAACAAGCTCCAATTGCCTGGTCCCTCCTTTAAGTCTGAGTGTGGTCGTTTATTATTAGGAGGTTTTCAATAGGTAAAATGGCCAGTCTCTTACGAAGACAGCCAGGGTCCTTAATTTGCTGAACCGTAAACGCAAGGCTTTATAGTTAGGTCATTTGTTTTTTAATTTGCAATCTGTGAATGTCTGTCGGTTTTAACACGTTTCTATTAAATGGGCTGGGTGCAACTTTAAACCGTTTGATCCCACAGCAAGGTGTAATTGCAGTTGTCTTGGGCTAGCTTGCGCCTGCTTCCAGCGTTAACCGAAACACACTGACCACGTAAAACTGCGCTAGTATTTCAAAGTAGTGCTTTAGTTTTTCAATCCCTGGAAGTGTAGGCTACTTCACTAGTTTGTCGCAACAATGTATATGACGCCTTGCATTGTTGTCACAGCGCTTGTGCAATCAGGACTCAATATCGTCTCTTAAATATTTCAAGGAATTTATCATCATCCAAATAACGATCATGAAAATAAACAATGTCCCCCAATGCAGTACGTAAGCTAATTACCCAAGTTTCTGCCAAATACCGACCGAAAATATGCTGTGAGGTTCCAAGCATTGACCGATCCGTTGTAGGCCTTGACCAATTCGACGGCACTTTGTTCTTGGGGTTGACAAATATTGAATAAACTCTTTCTGAGCTGCTAATTCAAAAGCACGATTATAGCCTACTGCCCGTAAACTATTTGCATAAGTAGCAGGCAGAGTTCAACCGACGTAGTTTGTTAGAATGGTTTGATCAGCGTATGAAGGGCAAAATGATTTCAAAGCTCCCTTATCAAACTCCGAAACATGAGGCTAAGCAGATGTTACCACCCCTCCCTCTTGGTTTGACCACACGACCCAAATAGCCACACCCATTATGGAAAGAACGCATTAGAAATACTTAAAAAAACAACTTTGAAATTCCTAAGATATTTTACAATGAATACGTTTTGAGAAATTCAGTCTAAATATACTTTAAATTCAACTTAATTTTAAAATTGGATTTAAATTTTATTTATTGTCAGTAACACAAAGTGCAGGTACGAAAAGAGGGCTGTCTAACCATCGAACAATTTTGGTCATACAAACATACAAAGTGCAGCTTTAAATGATAATAATGATGATTTTAAAAATACTTTAATTACCATACACATACAATATATAACAATCACGGTAACACAATTGCAATCATGTCAGTAGTGCAAAAAGAAACATGGAGGAGAGTATGTTTGTGTGTGTAGCGTAGGGTTCGAGAGTGGGGGGACTCAGCTTGAAGGGGGCTAGTAAAGTTCAGTTGGAAGCCAGGTTCAGATGGGTATGATCTGTTTCTTAGCCGTGTAGTGTGATGTCCGATGCTCCTGTATCACCTCTGAGAGAGCAGATGCCAACTTTGTAGAAACGTTACCTTGGCTTCAGGATTGCTAGAAACACCCGGAATATAAGACACTAATTCGGGAAACAATCCGAACCAGAAAAGAAAATATTAAAGACCTGTGCAAGGAATGATGGACCACAAACGAGACGTGATGTTAATACAGATGTATTAACAGGTTTATAATACACAGGTCACCAGATACTTTTTTGATAACAACAGCAGTGAGCTTTTTAAACAAATTGTCAAAATTTAAGCTACATTTTAACAAACACCATCCAAGCCATAACTTTAAACGTTATACACGTAACGTTACCTACCTACACACCCAGACCCAGTGTGAGTGCCATCAATGTGCTCACGTAAGCTCTAGTCTAAATAAAAAAATATATATATTATTGACGTTCCGCCGCTGCTTCTTTGCGTAGAAAGGAGCCAGTTGAGGTGGTTCGGGCATCTAGTAAGGATGCCACCTGGCCGCCTCCCTAGGGAGGTGTTCCAGGCACGTCCAGCTGGGCGGAGGCCGCGGGGCAGACCTAGGACCAGGTGGAGGGATTATATCTCCACACTGGCCTGGGAACGCCTTGGAATCCCCCAGTCAGAGCTGGTTAATGTGGCCCGGGAAAGGGAAGTTTGGGATGCCCTGCTGGAACTGCTACCTCCGCGACCCGACCACGGACAAAGCGGATGAAGATGATGATGATGATGATGATTATTGACGTTAGCAAACACACACAAAAAAGTACTGATCGACACGACATCAGTCAAACATTAGCATATTTGGCAAACGTTAAGAGTTTGTCTCACAGAGATCAACTAAAGCAATTATTGCATTGTTAACCAGTAGTAAAGTTAACTTATGGTAACGCTTGCAAGTTAGCTAACAGCAAGCCAAGCAGCAGTTATCTTGTTCATCTCAGGCAGGCAGACAGAAAGATCAGGTTTTGCGTTTACTTGGCTAACTTAGTAACTACATACATAACTAACATATACATTGGATTGGGTAACAATAGTTAGCATTAATCGTTAACTGTAGAACTAGTTGTCTCCATTTAGCTTACCTGCTGCCGATTGCTGTTCAAAAGAAAGGTTTGAATAAATTAACAGACAGCGAATTAAGCACCATTGGATATTCAACATTTCTAGCCCGCACAGCCCCTGCTGCCAGCCCTTAGTGAGTCGCATTCTGAAAGAGTGCGGACCCAGTGTGGGCCAGCCCGCACAGGGCCAATGAGTTCTCTTTCAAGCATTTGTTTAGGTATCTCAATTGCGATAAGCCCCTTGCGTCTTCCCTCAGAAGCATCTATGACGTTACGCCAGCCCTGATTGGCTGGCATCTAAGACGTGTAACGCAACCCCAGACAGTGTATATTGGCCAACCCAGTGTCACTTCGTCATTCAAAACCCTCTTCTCGCTTCACATCAGAAGTACTGTTTACTCTTTACTACCGGTGGCTAATAGCTTGCTTAACTGTCCATAAAGCCCACCCCCGAACCCACCCCCGGAATTAATAGGCGTATGGCATGATTCGTCCGCCGCGACTAGCTGGGGTGACCATCTCGATGCTGTTGCTCCGTTAGGGGGGGAAGACGGTAACTAACTAACTAAAATGCCTTCCTGGTTTACTTACAGGGGTAGAGGATGACGATGATTCCGATGTGGCAGGACATCTGTTACTGTCGGAAGATGAGGACGAGGATAAGAGCGTTTTCATCCCGTCGGCCCAGGCTGTACAGTCTGTGACCCCATCTGAAGACAGTGGGACGCCAAACCCTGCCTCCACTCTCTCCGAAGTTGATTTGCATGACGTGCAAACGCGCCGCAATTAGGCTTTCTATCCCCTGGTCCTCGGTGCAATCCGAGGCCATCCGCTCTCATTATGAAGGAAAAAGGCTACCCCCACCGAAACGTGTGGCTAGGCAGCTGATGCCCATCATGCCAAAGCTACTGGAGGAAGTTTCTTTGACCTGGAAGGAGCTGCCTTTTTCGGGAAAACACCATTCAGGGTAGTTCATTGTTGGACTGCCTTGAAGTGGCAGAGAAAGGCCTTGCCAACCTGCAACAGGTGGAGCCCTTGGTAGCTGCACACCTACATCCCAGGTCAGCCATGCTGACGAGTGCCCTCACACTACCCTCCATGGCCAACCATTTCCAGTCTTCATTGACTGAAAAGGCCTACAGGTCGACATCCCTCTCTGTGAGGGCTCTCAACACCCTGTCTATCCTCATGGCCTACCAGGCTGAGCTAAAGGAGGACATGACAGCTACGCCAGAGTCTGCCTTGTGGAACGAGATTTGTGTGGTGACTGACCTCTGCACCTCTGACCAGGTGTGCTGTCCAGGCTGCGAGTAAGACGTCAAACATCTTGGTAACTCAGGAGCGAGCACGGTGGCTTAGCTTCTCCAGCCTGTCCGAGAAGGAGCAGGAGAAGCTTCTCGACACTTCCATTGATCCTCACCTGGACTTATTCGGGCCTGCAGTGACAGCTATGCAAAAGCGATGTGAGGAGAAAAAAAGTGAGAATGAGGCCCTGAAGCTGTGCTTGCTTTGGAAGCCACAGCCCAGTGCCCCTCCAGTGCCTCGTCAGTCTTTTGCCCAGGCAACAGCACGGCCAGCACATCAGGGTTTTGGAATCCCCAGTCGTCCACAGAACCTGCAGGTTGCGGCTACCACCCAGGGTCAGCTCCGGCCCCAGAACCCCAAGGTGTCATGGTCTAAGAAGGCATTCAACCCTGCCACCACCCAGAGGGGCCCGCATGATCCGCCTCCCATCATGGGGGGAAAGAGGGTGGAACGTGCTACATAGCTGCATACCCTTATGGAGATAGATCCAGCAACCCCAGCCACTGGACCTGTTGTCTCCACTGACTCCATTCTTGAGTCCAGTTCAGCCTTGTGCTCTCCACTTTTCAAGGCATGCCAAGCTGGAGCGGTTGCTCATACAGCGTAGCACGGCCGAAAAGTTCAAGGGACTTTGTTCATATGATGAGCTCCACCAGAGCCGCATTTAAGTCCCACAATCACTCCCCATTGCTGCCACAGCCGCTCTCTTTGGGGGCAGAAGCCACATAAACACTGTTCCAGTGTGGGCAGGGAGCCAGTGCACAGTAAAATGAATGAGGCCACACTCCCTCTTGCCACCAATGCTCTAAGAATGGGAGCGACCTGCTGGTCCTCTCCTGTTGCGGAGAGAACGCTGGTTTATGTGCGATGCACCCAACTGGGTATTGAGGACAATTTGCTATTTCTCCCCCAAGCCCTTGGGGATGCCGCTCTAGTTCTACAGGGGGAGATATCCTCCCTAATGATGAAAGGGGTTATATGACAGGATCCGCCTGAGCAGAGCCAACGCGACTTCTACTCGAGATATTTCCTAGTCCCAAAAAGAGGGGGCGGCATTCATCCTATACTGGACTTATGTGCCCTGAACAAGCACCTCAGATCACGCAAGTTCAGGATGCTGACACACAGTGTCCTGTTACGCTTTGTGGGCCCAGGCGACTGGTTCACGTCAATCGACTTGAAAGACGCTCATTTCCACATACCAATATATCCACCCACAGGAAATATCTGAGGTTCGCGTTTCGGGGAGTGACATACGAGTATCTTGTCCTGCCATTTGGTCTCTCTCTAAGCCCCAGAGGCTTTGTGAAATGCATGGAGGTGGCTGTAGCTCCAGTCAGAAGGAAGGGCGTTCGATTAGCCACTTACACAGACGACTGGCTAATAGCGGCAGACTCGAGACAGGAAGAGCTGACCCACACCAGGTTACTCAGACCACTTGGTGGACCTGGGCTTCCAAATAAACACAGAAAGAGTGTGCTAAACGCCGCTCAGCGCTTCTCTTTTCTGGGGTTGTCCCTGGACTCTCTCTCAGTACGAGCATACCTGTCAACGGAGAGGGTAAAAGTGTTTCAGAGCTATTAGCTCTTTTTTGCAGGGGGAAAGGTTTGTGTCTCAGGCTATTGGGATTGATAGCTTCGGCCTAGATTTACTACCATGGGGAAATCCTCTCTATTCGGAGCTACATCCGGAAGTGCTAAATCAGGTTTGCTCCCGGTACGGTCAACCATTGATAGATCTGTTTGCCTCGAAAGAGAATGCGCAGTGTCCTCTGTTTTTCTCTTAACGACAAAGAGACACTGATAGGGGTGGCCGCACACGAGTGGCCATGAGTTCTACTTTATGCTTTTCCCTCGTTGGCCCTGATCTCTCCCACCTTGTCCAGAGAATGGGAGCATGGGCTGTCAATGATTATGATCCGCGTTGGCCAGACAAGCACCGGGTAGCGGAGATCACACAACTTCTATACGATCAGTCACGGCCCTTCACGCTACGCACGGACCTGTTATCTCAAGCCCACAGGGAAATATTTCACCCCCACCCGGAGCGACTCTCTCTTTGGGCCTGGCCCATGAGAGAATCAATTTGAGTACAGTGGGGTTGCGACCATTCAAAATGCCAGAGCCGCATCGACAAGAATGTTGTATCATGGCAAATGGCCGGTGTTTTAGCACTGGTGTGAGAATTGGCAGGAGATTCCTTACCAATGCTCGATTCCCCAGATATTGTTGTTTTTACAAGACCTTTTGAACAAGGGCCGGACTTTCTCCACAGTTAAGGTTTACTTGGCTGCTATATCAGCATATCACGTGGGCTTTGTTGGACAACACCCACTGGTAAGTCGATTTATGAAGGGTGCACACAGGTTACGGCCAGAATCTAAGCCGACATCTCCTTCTTGGGATCTGTCTACTGTGCTAGAAGCTTTGTCACGCCCACCTTTTGAGCCACTAGATCAGGAGTATCTTAAGACGTTATCGTTGAAAACGTGTCTGGTGCGTGCGCTACGGACCTATATGAATGGGACGCAGGGGTTTAGAAAAGCAGATCATCTGTTTGTGTCGTGGGCTACGCCACACAAAGGTAAACCTATCACAAAGCAACGCCTCTCTCACTGTATTATGGCAGCTATTGCCTTGGCATACACTGTCAGGGTCTTCAACCCCCGGCTGGTCTGAGGGCACATTCTATGGATGGATACTTCCTGGGCTTTGTGTAAAGGCATCTCTATTCAAGAAATATGCGATGCAATATATCTTAAACACAATGTGATATTGATAATGAGATTTCTTTGCCAGCGTGGCGCTAATGCGACAATTCAAAAGCTAAAGCTGTATTGTCCTTTGCGATTTAATTTCTATCGAAAAAACAAAGTCAAATGGGATGCGAAGCCATTTGAACTTTGTCACAAAAACATGTGGCACTAAGGAAATTTTATTGCAAAGGACAATACAGCTTTAGCTTTTGAATTGTGTTGCTTTAGCGCCACGCTGGCAAAGAAAAAGCATTATCAATATCATATTGTGTTTTAGTTATATTTCTGTCACAAATAATGCAGTAACAATTAGTAAATGAAATGCCAAAGTGAACATTGACGTGTCATTTGAGCATTTACTCTTTAATTTTCATTGCGGCAACGTTATTGCGTACAGGACGTGAAATTAAAAGTAAATTGGACAATGCTTTTCCATTTAAAATTTGACATACATTGGCTGTACAACAACATAAAAATGAAAATACAAACATCTTTTGCATTTTGATTTTATTTATGACCCAGATGATGCACACATAACACATAACAATCACATTATTGCTTTAGCATTTTCGAGTTTGACTTTTCATTTGAATTTTGACCGCTATAGACTTCCATAGCAGGGTTTGGTTGATTACCTTTCACCCTTTGTTTCAGAGTTGATACGTTAACATAGTTTTTTTTAAGCGTTTACCCTACAATAACAATAATTAAGTAGAAAATGTATTTTTAGGTTTCTGTACGGTGAAATACTTTGGTTTGCATTGTTTAGCTACGTAGCTCTATCCCCGCCAACAACAAACAAAATGGAGTGGAGTGATACGACATGAAGCGATGATGCGAAATCCAGTGGAAACGCACCGTAAGCACTGTGTTTACATCAAAAAATCACTCTATCAACATTGCTGCATGTCTAGGTGGGGCAAAAGCGATGTGAAACTGTAGCAAAACACCAATAGAAACTCTCTTTCTCATCAAGTTGGGACAGGGATTTAACCCTTTCTAGGGCTGATGGAAATTGGGTTTTATTTAAAACACACATGCAAAATTATCAAAAAAGTGGTGGGGACAATTTTAGGTAATCAGAAAAGTGGTAGGGGCATGTCCCTACCGTCCCTAAATGCCTTTATTGTCATTATACACAGGTACAATGAGATTAAGCAACCACCAAACAGTGCAGTACAGATTAAAACAGGAATAAGATAAGATAAAATAAAATAAATAAAAGTATAAAATAAGATAAGATAAGATGGGTACGTAGTCCCGATAAAAATATATCCACATGTCTATGTACATTGCAGTAAGAAAATATCTAAATCTATGTATGAAATTCACAGCTGAAAAATACGTCTATACAGGTATTGCACGGAATTAACAGGTATTGCACGGAATTAAATAAATATACCTATATGACTATTGCACAGGGGTTACAAATTTGAGTTCAGCAGGGTTATTGCCTGGGGGAAGAAGCTGTTTTTAAATCTGTTTGTTCTGGTCTTGAGGCACCTGTAGCGCCTCCCGGAGGGCAGCAGGGCAAACAGACCAGAGCTAGGGTGAGAGCTGTCCTTTTGGATATTTTTGGCTCTGCAGAGGCAGCGAGAGGTGTAGATGTCCGTTAGGGAAGGGAGAGAGCAGCCGATGGTCTTTTGTGCTGTCTTTATGACTCTCTGTATCCTCCCCTTGTCTGCTACAGAGCAGCTGCCATACCACACTGTGATGCAGTATGTCAGCAGGCTCTCGATTGATGAACGGTAGAAGGTCAGCAGTAAGGTGGAATTCAGCTTGTGCTTCCTGAGGATTCTCAGGAAGTGTAGCCGCTGCTGAGCCTTCTTGATGATGGCGGTGACGTTCTCTGTCCAGGAGATGGTGGCCGAGATAGTCACGCCCAGAAACTTGATGGTGCGAACACGCTCCACACTCTCGCCGTTGATGTAGGGGGGGGCTGGGTCCGTGCGGTGCCTCCTGAAGTCAATGATGATCTCCTTGGTTTTCTTGGTGTTTAGAACAAGATTGTTCTCAGAGCACCAAGCAACCAGCTTCAGGACCTCCTCTCTGTAGGCCGCCTCATCAGCCCTGGAGATGAGACCGACCACCGTGGTATCGTCTGCAAACTTGACGAAGAGGTTGTCCTTGTGGGCCGGCCTGCAGTCTTGGGTGTAGAGGCAGTACAGGAGGGGGCTCAGCACGCACCCCTGTGGGGAGCCGATGCTCAGCGTGCGGGTTGAGGAGAGGTGGGGGCCAAGTCTCACAGTCTGGGGTCGGGACGTTAGGAAGTCCTTTATCCAGGCACATGTGAGAGGGGGAGGCCAATGGTGTCCAGTTTGTAGCATAACCTGTCCGGTATTATTGTATTGAAGGCTGAACTGTAATCCACAAAGAGCATCCGGACGTATCTCTGCTGCTGCTCCAGGTGTTCCAGCGCAGAGTGAAGAGCTATGGCTACGGCGTCCTCGGTGGATCTGTTAGCACGGTATGCAAACTGGTGGGAGTCAAAGTCTGGGGGGAGATGGTCCTTGATGTGCTGCAGAACGAGTCTCTCAAAGCACTTCATAATCACCGGGGTGAGTGCCACTGGTCGGTAATCATTCAGGCTGGTGATGGGAGACTTCTTCGGCACCGGGATTATTGTGGATGATTTGAGGCAGGGTGGGATGATTGCCTGGGCCAGAGAGAGGTTGAAGATCCTGGTAAAGGTGGGGGCGAGCTGGTGAGCGCATGCTCTGAGCACCCTACCTGGAACCCCGTCTGGGCCGGTAGCCTTCTTTGTGTTGACTGTCTGGAGCACCCGCCTGACGTCGTGCTCCTGAACAGTGAGTGGGGTGGTGCGGGGCGGGGGAGGGGAGGTGGATGTGGTGATGCGGGGGCAGGGTGGGGGAGGGGTATTGTGGGAGCAGGGTGGGGGAGGGGAGTGGCTGGAGCAGATGCGTGCTGCTGAGATGTTTCAAAGCGGGCAAAGAAGCCGTTTAGCTCCTCTGCCAGAGCAGCACTTTGAGCCCCCGTTGACGCCTCGCCTCCTCTGAAGTTGGTGATGTCCTGGATGCCCTGCCACACCTCTCGAATGTTTCTGCTGGACAGATGGGACTCTATGTGCCTCCTGTGGTCTGCCTTAGCTGTTTTTGTACCTCTCCTCAGGTCAGCTCGAGCAGCACTGTAGAGTGCTCTGTCTCCTGACCTGAAGGCAGCATCACGGGCCCTGAGGAGTGCACGGACCTGGGGGGTCATCCAGGGTTTCTGGTTGGGGAAAACCCTGATGGTTTTGTCCATGGTCACATTCCCGATACAAAACTTAATATAGTCTAGTACCGTTCCTGTGAGTGTCCCCAGGTCCTGTTGTTCAAATATGTCCCAGTCTGTCTGTTGAAAACAGTCTTTGAGTTTGTCGAGTGCATCTTCAGGCCAGGCTGTGATGGTTTTTGAAGTGGGCTTGGCCCTACGTTTGAGGGGGTGTAGGCTGGGGGGAGCAGGAGGGAAAGATGGTCTGATTGTCCAAGGTGGGGGAGGGGTACAGCCCTGTATGCATGCTTGATGTTAGTGTAAACATGGTCCAGGGTGTTCTCCCCCCTTGTAGCACACTTGACATGCTGGTAGAACTTTGGGAGTACAGTCTTTAGATTGGCCTTATTAAAGTCCCCTGCAATGATGTGGACACCGTTGGGATGAGCCCGCTGTTGTTCATTTACGGTTTTGAGCAGGAGAGAGAGCGCCGTGTTTACACTGGCGTCGGGTGGAATATACGTGGCTGTGATGATCACGACACTCAGCTCCCTCGGCAGAAAAAAAGGCCGGCATCTTACGGACATGTACTCCAAGTCCGGGCAACAGTGTTGGTCTATTATTGTCCCGTTGTTACACCAGTTGTCGTGCACATAAATACAGACTCCCCCTCCTCTGCTCTTACCGGACTCCTCGGTCCTGTCCCAACGCAATAGGGTCCGGTCTGCTAGCTGTACGCTAGCATCGGGAATGTCCGGGTGAAGCCAGGTTTCGGTGATAATCAGCACACAGCACTCACGAACATAGCGATTTGCGGCGAGTAATAGTCTCAGCTCGTCCGTTTTATGCACCAGGGATCTGGCATTGGAGAGGTACAGGCTCGGGAGAGGTGGCTTGTGTGGTTGTTCTCTTAGCCGTAGCATAGCGCCGGACCTGCGCCCCCGCTTCTGCTTCCTCTCTCTCCTCCGCCTGCGCCGCCTCCCAGACCCGACGACAATCCACGGAGAGCCCGGCGATCTCGCAATGTCGTCAGGGATGTTGTGCGTGTGGTGAAAGTCACCCGAAACAGATAAATGGTGATTATTTCCGATATTCAAAAGCATCTGTCGGGTGTACTGGACGTTCGCATTGCCCATAGTGTACAAAAAAAAGAAAAAAGATAGAAAGGAAGGAGAAAAGAGCACTTTGGTGAAGAGCCGTAAGCCGCAGCGTCCTTGCGCGCCGCCATTTTGTTCCGCCATTTTACCTATCATGTTCCAAAGCCAATCCAAAACGCAAATTCTTTAATTACGTTGTGATAATAACAGTTTTGCCTTGCTAATTATTATCTTAGCATGAAGAAAATTTAACTTTTTAACTTTGGCTAATAAGGGGCTGTTATAATCATTTGCAAAATGGTAACTAACGTTCGCAACGTTAGACAGTAGTAGTCTACTCCCATCATCAGTATTTCCGTTTGTATCGTTTAACAAGCATGCTAGCTAACGTACATTGAAATAACTCCATATCCAAGTTGTGATGGTTAAGAGTAAAATCAAAACAAAAAATATTTTTAACACAATTTTAAATAAATCTCAATGTTAAAATATTTTTAACACAATTTAAAATTTTAAATATAAAATTATTTTTAATTATTTAAAATAATTTTAAACAAATCTCTTTGTTAAGAACAACCATGTACATTGCATTGGGCAATACAGAGTTGGTCACGCTGTATTGCGGCGCTGAGGGTTAGTTGTCTACGTTATCGTTTGTCCACCGGAGCCCTCCCGGTTGCCTACGGGCTCGTGGTCCGCGCCCTCCCCTCACAAGATAGGGAACCAGTAGTGTTGGCTTCGTGCACACAGTCTGGTCTACCCTGAGAGTATCCCGGTGTCGCTTAGTGCACTTTTTGTGTTTTTCTCTCGCAGCGTTCTAGCTACCATCTTGTGGCTCGTGTTCTCCACGGAGAACGAGCTGTGCTATTAGCTAGCTCACGAGCAGTGACATAAGCACAGGTCCTATCCCTCCCACGAATAAAGCTGATACAGCTAGATAACGTGGTGGATCGACCAGACAATACCCCTAGTCTGTATAAACTAGAGAATTGTACCGTTGTGGACTGTACAACCTATAGCCTAGTGTGAATAAATTAGGAGGTTGTACCGCTGTGTTATTTTTCGAAGTGAGAGGTCAGGTAAGTGCTTCTGGCGCGAATCGTTTTTCAATTGCACTGGGCGGCGCCTGCCCCCCTCCCCCGCCCCTCTCCTCTCTCTTTCCCTGTGAGAGGTTAGTGCATTGTCGGCGCTTAGCATTTTTCAATCGTACTGGGCAGCGCGTGCCCCAGCCACGCCCCTCTCTCCTCTTCTCTCTCCCTGAACGAGGTTAGTGGCTCCAAGAGTAGTGCTATTCAAAAACCCTCATGGAAAATTGTTGTTCTTGCCTTTGCTAATAATTGACGCCTACAACATGGCAGATCGTTGTGAGCAGTGTGATTCCACCATGCCTAGAGGGGATCCACATCTGATATGTATGGGTTACTTGGGAGTGGACCACGCGCTTGAGGCAGCAGAGGATCCCAACTCCTGTGTTTTTTGTGCGACTTTTGGGAAACGCCTGCTTGCCGCTAGGCTGGAAAGTATGCGGGCTAGGGCCCCACGACCCCTCTCAGCTGACAGGCAGTTTCCTACCTCTGCAAAGGTAAGCCGTGAGAGGAGCCCCCCCTCTGATTCCTTGGGCGCACCCCCGCCCAAACGCTACAGGGCTGACGAGGCTGCTCATTTAAAACTCAAGATGAATGCCCTACAAAAGGAGATCTCTGAGTTAGAGGGTGAGGAGGATGAAGACCCCCCCTTAAGCGATGTTATGTCTATCCATGCCAGAGACGACTTTGAGCTAGGTGAGTGTGCCTCTGTCCTTGGGGGACGGGACAATATGGGTTCTGGTGTTTCGAGTGGCTCACTGTCTGGGTCCGCTGTAACCGCCCCCCTAATGGTGACACAGGCAACTCGCGACCTTTTGGAGCGAGTAGCTGTGGCACTAGGCCTTCAGCTAGGAGACTTGGAAGTGGGTCAGCTGCTGATTCCTGTTTTTCCTCAGTTTTCCATGGCTTTTAAGGAGTACTGGGGTAAGGCCCAGGGGCGCTTCCAGTACAACCACCAAACCAAACCTTGGACTGTCATGGCTGATAGGGAGGCTTTGGGAATTCATGAATTCCCTGTCATGGACAACATGGTGGCAGCCATGGTTCTTCCAGACAAAGACATCATTGGGAAGGTGCCCTGGTTAAGACTTGGTCCTGAGAGAGGCAGCGATGATCGTTTGCAAGCTATCTTTGGTTCCCTGACCATTATGGCTCACCTCTCTTCCATGCTGCAGTGCTACCTGGCCAAGCTCATTCCCCAACTCCCGGCTGGGAGCGAGGAGCAGTTTAAGGAAGCCACTGAAGTCTCTAGACTTCACTGCTTCAGGCTGGCATGGCTAAAGCTAATGGCAAAGCCACAGCAGCAGTCGTGGTTTCCCGCCGCCACCTTTGGCTGTCTCAGTCAAAGCTTTCCTCAACCAGTCCAGAAGGTTTTTCTGGAGCTCCCCTTTACCTCAGGAGCAAGCTTTGGCCCGGGGGTAGATGACCTCCTACAACAAACTGCTAAGCTCCGCAAGGATAGAGCTACTCTGCAGGTGTTCATGGCCACTACATGTCCCAGTGGCCATCCGCAAAGGCACTGGAAGCCTAGGCTGAATACGCAGAAACCTTTCGGCCAGCGCCCTGGTCCTGCACCTTCGCAGCCTGAACAGCACCAGAGGCAATTCGGTAGCAACCGACGCGTTGGTGGGAAGTACCAACACCGACGCGGTAGGCAGCCTCCTACCGAACAGCCCCCTACAGCAAAAGGGGACCGTCAGTCTTCCTGATGGGCTGGTGGTCGGCCTCGGCCGCTTCTCCCAGGCCCAAAGGGCAAACTGGGAGAGGGTGGTGAAGTCTCCGTGGGCCTTGAGAACAATTCTTGAGGGTTACAGACTTCAATTCCGATGCCAACCACTACCATACTGGGGCATTTGAGCCACAACTGTGGCCGAAGGCTCAAGAAGAGAGGCCTTGAGAAAAGAGATAAACTCCCTTCTATCAAAAGGCGCTGTGAAAAGGTTAGAGCCTGTAAAACGGCTAGGTGGGTTTTATTTACTTATTTCATTGTGCCAAAAAAGAACGCTGGCTATCGCCCAATTCTCGACCTCTGCAGGTTAAACTTCAGCCTAAAAAGGCTACCATTCCGGATGCTTTCCCCGTCACGGGTGTTACAGTCAATCTCAAAGGATCAGTGGTTCACAACACTGGATTTGAGAGACGCTAATTTCCATGTTCCAGTGTACCCATCACACAGGAAATATCTGAGGTTTGCGTACGAGGGAGAGGCCTACGAGTTCCAGGTTCTACCGTTTGGTCTCTCCCTGGCGCCGCGGACATTCATCAAATTAGTGGACGCAGTTCTGGCGCCCATGTCTTTAAAAGGAGTTCAAGTTCTGAACTACCTGGACGACTGGTTGACTTGTGCTCCGTCGAGGGAACAGGCCAACTGGGACACACAGTGTCTATTGACCCACTTATGTTCCCTCGGCCTTACCCTCAACGAGGAAAAGAGTCAGTTGACTTCCTCGTAGGAAGTGACTTTTATAGGGATGTTGCTAGACTCGAGTCTTATGAAGGCAAAGCTCACCCGGGAACGAGCTTTGAAGATCTTGACTCATCTCAGCCGCTTTCGGCTGGGGGGGAACATGTCAGTCCTGCAGTGCCAGCAGCTGTCCGGCTTGTTAGCGACAACATCACTGTTGGTTCCACTGGGTCTCCTTCATCTCCGTCCCTTTCAACGGTGGTTCAATTCCCATGGGGTGCACCCCAAGGTCAACAGACACAGCCGCCTCCATGTGACACGGGAGTGCTTGGCAGCCTTGAAAAGATGGCGTTCCCTCTCATTCCTGACGAACGGAGTGGTTGTGAGCAGGGTCCATCACAGAGAGCTCGTGTGCACCAATGCCTCTCTGGAAGGTTGGGGCGCGGTATACATGGGAAAGATGGCTCACGGTCATTGGAGCCCGGTTCAGGCTTGCCAATTTGCTGGAGCTCAGAGTGGTTGGTCTGGCGCTCCAACAGTTTCTCCCCCATCTGCAAGGCCGTCATGTCCTAGTGCGGTCAGACAACACAACAGTGGTGGCATACATCAACCACCAAGGGGGTTTACAGTCTCGGCGCCTACACGAGATGGCCTGAACGCTGTTAATGTGGGCCCATGTTCACCTTCTCTCACTGAGAGCAGCCCACATCCCCGGAGTCCTAAACACAGCTGCGGACATGCTCCCCAGAGCTGGCCCACCAAAGGGAGAATGGAGGCTTCATCCTCAGGTGGTACTGCAGGTCTGGCAGAGGTTCGGGAGGGCACAGGTAGATCTGTTTGCTTCCCAGGAGAACTCCCACGTGCCCTACTGGTTCTCCATGCTGGAACCTCCATGACCACTGGGTCGGGATGCTCTGGCACACGAGTGGCCCCTTCTAACACTTTATGCCTTTCCACCTTTTCCACTGACCCCAGCTACACTGGACAGGGTTTAGACGTCGCACCACCAGTTGACCTTGATAGCACCATTCTGGCCTCGATGTCCGTGGTTCAGTCTACTGTTGTCCCTTCTCTCGGGAGATCCGTGGCAACTTCCGATGAGACCCAACCTACTCTCTCAGGCCCAGGGTACTCTGTGGCACCCGCAACCCCATCATCTTCAGCTGTGGGCCTGGCCCCTGAGAGGCGTAAGTGGGACGGGTTAGACCTGCAGGAGGGCGTGGTGGAGACGCTACAAAGTGCTAGAGCCCCCTCCACTAATAGATCTTACCAGGTCAGATGGAGTATTTTTTTGCTCTTTGTGCAGAGAACAGTGCTGTCCCCGAAATGTGTGGAATACAGAGAGTGTTGCATTTTTTGCAATCACTGCTCAGGAGAGGCCAAGCTGCCTCCACGATTAAGGTCTATTTGGCTGCCATATCGGTGTGTCATGATGATGGGGCGGAGGGGCCATTGGGCCATCACCCCCAAGTTTATGAAGGGTGTGAGGCGGATACGTCCAGCAAGAGCTCCTTCAGTGCCCAGCTGGGATCTGCAGATTGTGCTTGCTGCACTAGCCAGACCTCCTTTTGAGCCCCTGGATATGGTGTCGCTCAAACATCTTTCCATGAAAACTGCCTTCCTTCTGCCTGTTACGTCCACAAAGAGGAGAGTGAGCTTCATGCTCTTTCAGTGAGTCCTGACTGCTTGAGACTTAGCCAGGACAAGCTAAGCTATACTCTGTGTCCTAACCCGGCTTTTTTGCCTAAGGTTATGTCTGGACGATACGTTTACCAATCATGGGTCCTATCATCATACCCGCCATTGGTTGTGGGTTCCCCAAGTGTGTTATGCCCTGTCAGGGCATTGTTCACCTACATCACCAAGACCCAGGCAAACCGTAAGTCCGATCAACTTTTCGTTTGTTATGGGGAGGGTGTCTCAGGCCAGCCGCTGTCTAAACAACGTCTATCACATTGGATAGTGGACACCATTACTACAGCATATGAATCTATTCGATGTCCTTTGGCTTCTGTTGTTGTGGCACATTCTACAAGGGATGTTGCCACCTCTTGGGCGATGCTCAGAGGTGTCCCTCTGGCAGACATATGTGCTTCGGCCAGCTGGGAGTCACCTAGCACCTTTGCCAGGTATTACCGATTCAACGTGGCTCCTGCCATCAAAGTAGGCTTAGCTGTGCTGGGAGTTTCTTCTTCTCCTCCTCGAGTGGAGGAAGAATCCCTACAGTGAGTGCATTGTTATCTCCAGCTGGCTCATGCCTAGCTCCCCGATTGATCTGGTATTGTGATACCATATTGGAGTGATCCAATATAGTGAAACATTACGAAGGTTACCTGGTAACCACGGTTATGTGAGCTAATTGGATCACTCAAATCCTTTTTTTCGGTGATCTAGGTGCCTTGAAAAGGACACGAGGACGTAATAGTGCTCCATTGGCCATTTGAGGGGTTGGTCAATTGCAGCACTACCCCGTACACGGGACTAAATCGGAAATTCTTACCTCGGAGTGTATCCTGCCGCGCGGAAAGATACCATATTGGAGTGATCCAATTGGCTCACATAACCGTGGTTACCAGGTAACCTTCGTTCAGTGAGGTAGGGAGGGGCCAAATTGTGTAAAGCTTTCTAGGTGAGGAGAAGGATTTTGTAGATGATGTGCTGGCTGACCGGAAGCCAGTGAAGATTAAAGAGTACGGGGATTATGTGCTCAGAAGATTTTGTAGAGATGAGAAGACGAGCAGCAGAGTTTTTAACCAGTTGGAGTTTATGGAGGGAGGTTGCGTTGATGCCGAAAAGAAGTGAAGTTGCAGTAATCAAGACGGGAGAAGATGGATGAGTGAATGAGTTTGGCAGCTGCACTCTGGGAAAAGGATGGTCGAATTTTAGCAATGTTTCTAAGATGGAAGAAGGATAATTTGACCATGCTATTGATATGAGAGCTAAACAAAAGAGTGGAATCCATTGATACGCCAAGATTGCATACTAAAGGGGAGGGGGAGACTAAGACCATCAATGGAGATTGAGATATTGCCAACTTTAGTTAGGGTGTGTTTGGTGCCAATTAAGAGTTCCATTGTCTTGCTGTACAGTTTGAGATAGTTTTCCTGCATCCAGTGGTTGATTGTAGATAAGCAGTGTTCAATACAGGCAAGTGGAGGATTATGAGTGAAGTTGTGCCAATGTAGATCTGTGAAATGCTCAAAACTGTGTTAGTTAGGTTAACCATAGTTAGGTGCCGAAAAATGGGGCTAACAATTATAATAACACTTAATGATAACAGTATATGATTGCGTCATGCTGACGACGCAGTCACATAATAATAAAACTTAATGATAACAGTATATGATAATATGACTTTGCGGTAACAAGATGTGTGTGTCATACAACGCATCACATATTAAAAAAATAACTGCATTTGAAAAAAAATTGTTTTGGACAATTTCGCCAATCATTAACATGCCATATAGAAATAATCAAAATTTACTTATATCTGATTGGTTGGTCTGGCCGTATAAAAACGCATGTTGAACTTCTTATCATTTCATTTCGTCACTACACTACTCTTTTCACTCTTGCTACCATACGCGAGCAGCATTACTGTAGGCTACTATTCATTTTAGCCTGTGTTTGTATAGGGGCTCTGGCAGAGTGTGAACGTCATGCCTCGTTTGGTCTATTATAATTTACAATGTTTTATTGTATAATCTATAAACCTTGCACTGCTTTCGATGGAGGTGCAATTCATTTGAAGGGTTATGTGCGTCAAAATGGATAGGTGGATAGCTGTCCCTGCTCTCTACTAGCAACAGCTAGCTAGCACGCACTATCTCCGTATCGTGGCTGTGCCTCGACTAACGTTCGGCAGTGGGGACAGCACAGGGCAACTTCAGCACTGCGAGAAAAGTTGTCTAAATATGGAGGAATGCGGGTGGTATGGCTTTTACAAGGAATGGGTTGATGTGGCTATGATAAAATTAATGGATCAGAGAGTATGATAGGGGAAAAGGAAGTCTGAAGACTTAAATAGAAAATAAAGAAACTGGACTTATTTGGACACAAAGGGAAGAAATGTTTAATGACCCTGTAACAAGGAATTATGTAAAAACACCGCATTATGTAATAACTGAACAAAATTTTACACATTTTAACTTCATTATGTTATAACACCCACATTTTGTAATAATCTGCCGCATTTTGTAATACAGCTTAAACGCAATATGTAATAACTTTCCCCACATTTTGTAATAAATTATTACATTTTGCAGTGGTTATTTCAAAATACGGGAGTTGTACTTATGAAAATTTAATAATATGGTGCATTAAGTAATAACCAACAAAAAGGTATGTCTGATGGCCACATAAAAGCTAGCAGTGCCAGGGCAACACTTGTGTCACTGTTCCATCCTCAAATCTACCTCAGGGAATCTTTAGCTGAAAGCCTTGACTTGGATTATGACAATGACAGTGTCATTAGTATGATGAGGCCCTACAAATCTGCTGGACGCGGTAGTGGTCTTGCAATGAGACTAAGGGAGTTATTCATCAAAAATAGCAAGTGGATGATGGCCTAGGTCCTGCTTAAGTATGTGGGCTATGGTCAATTTAAAATCATGGACATATTCTGGAAGAGATAGTATTATCTCTTGTGTTTTGCTATGTAGGTAGATTTTCTTGGTTCACCTCTATTGGTACGGCGTTGCCTCTAAGTAACGTACCCATTTTTGGTCTTTTACACTCACACAATACACCCACAATTATAATTTAAGACTTAAAAAAATAGGCAAGGCCCTAAGCAATCCCAACAACAGTGTGTTAATTTGTCATATGACTCTCTGTAGACCAATTGGAATCACTCAATCTTGGGGGGAGGGGGGGGGGGGGGTTCATTATAAGTATGTTGCACCCTCACCATCAGTCATTGCCCCCTTAGAGAACGCACTCTAGAACCGGGCTTGCCTAATCCCCTCCACCCCCATCCCCAAGATTTTGTTTGGAACGTGTATTGTTTTTCGTCACAAAAACAACCAATATTTTATCTTCTTCCCACTGTTTTCATATCATATCATACATCATATGTTATAGTGTGGAACCAGCTGGGATAAAAGCCGGCCGAGCAATCTTGAGAAAGGCTTCATCAAAACATCAGACATCTCATTTAAACTATTCTTGGTGCAGTCATGTTAGGAAATGTACGTATTTGCATTACACAAATGAGTTGGCGTCACTTGCTAATCAAAACAAATGTACTGTTGTTTGACATCAGTTCCTAACAGCACAGAGGTGGAGTCTGATAAGCAATATGCAAATTACGCCAAGATGAGTTGCTGTAGAAAAGGTTACAAAGGATTTGAACATAGAACTGCAGTAGAGGCAAGTAGGGTATGAAATTAACTTACATGTAAGTATTACTCTTTTTGTGGGGAAATGTAGCAAGTGCAGTGTTTCTGCTAGAAATAGGTTTCAGAAGGGGGGGGGGTTATTTAAAAACAAAATTTTAAGAACAGCTGTAAGGATCTGTCATAGGGAACCCAGAGGTTGCTGTTGATGGTCTGAGGAGCGTCTCTTTTATTTCCTTGTTTAATAAGGTTACATTTGTGAATAACTCTCACATCACAAACATTTGATCACACAACCAATTAGAATTTTTAAATATTAGTGTAGTAGCCATCACTAATGTTTTAAAAAATAATTTGAACTAAAGGGCATTTCTTTCAATAAAAAACTTCAGGGCAAAAAGTAGGACCTGTCCTTGAGCCCCTCCCGACCCTAACAAAGGTATTGCTAATTAACATCAAGCGCAGGCCTGTATTTCTTCCAGCCTAATTTTTGAGCGATATTAACTCTAGAAAAACTCTTCTGAAAATGCAATCAGGAATATTTTAATAGGCTATTTAGGCATATTTATAAACGTCGTTGGTTATGTTTATTGAAGCAACTTTAGATAACTATTGTGAAGATTTTGTGCAATTGATAGTGATATTGTGCAATTAGGAATATAAAAGTTGTTGGCTGCGTTTTTTTAAGTAACTTTACCAGCCGGCTATTATGATTTACTGACTTGAGTTTGCTAATGTAACGTTAACGTTGGCTGGAACATTATTTCTCGATTATTATTATTATTATTATCATTATTACTCAATAATAATAATAATAATGATAATATTAATAATAATAATAACCAGCTGGCCATGAACATCAATACAGAACTAGAAAATGCATTTCCTTGAGCAAATGCGATGTGATGCAACTGACCGCCTTTGCGTGCACAAGTGCACTGCAGTCCAGATGAGAAGGGTCCAACTACAGACAAAAACATGACGGCGCAACCGGACATACGGGCGAGCCCCCGGACGTACGGGTCTGCCCCCGGATGCAGAATCATGGAGCTCTACTACGTCACTTCCTGTCCCTTCGTCACTACCTGTCCTTCTCGTCGTTCTGGATTCAGTTAGACTTCGCTGCACTCCACTTCTCCTTCGCAATGTGATTCCCGAGCGCTATTATTATTATTATTATTATTATTATTATTATTATAATATAGCCTACACTGTTTGCAGTTTCCACCATGGCACAGGTAAAGTAACAAGAATGTTTTTATGGCATCCATTTTTTTATTTGTATTTTGAATAGTTTGCCTCTAATGGACTTTAATTATTATTCATTCGGAGTCACCTTTTAGCGTGGTATTCAGAATGCTAACGTTGCATGCTAATGTTTTGGTTTATTCAGCGTTCACCACACCACATTAAGACTTGTTTTATTCTGTGAATGCACGTACTGTAATGAAGGCAAATAGTGTATTAAATTGTTTCCTGCAGCCTAATCTGTGATTCTTACAGAGGTGGTGGTGTGTGCAGCAGCACATGTAACAGTCCAAGACAGTTAGGAGAAAACAAGGTTGATAGAAAACGAGTTGTAAAGCAAAGTTATTTTTATTTACCTTTGCAAGATGACTTAATATGCCTTTTTCAAAAATATACTACATAATTTTGATATGGTTAAAAACTGTTTATTGCAGCGGTATATGGAACTGGACAGTTCTGTTTTAAAGGTTGTGGAGAGCAATGTGAGGAGAGGTTGACGCTAAGTGGTAAATAAAAACTGGTAAATAAAAAAACAATGACAGTTTTAAGAATGGCATACCAGCCCAAGGAACAGGTGTGCTCAATTCTTTTAAAAATGAATGCATGTGATTGCAGTGATGAAAGTGAAACATGCGTAGAGGGTATATTTTAAATTTTTGATTTTAACTCTAAGTGTAGTAAAAGTATGCCATTCTGAAATTAACCAATGTGTTTTGTAGAAGTGTAAAGTAGAATATGTATTGCATAATTTCCTTAAGACTTATTTGTATATGTTATAAGTTAAAGAAAGTAGGCTTTAAGTTTCTGCAACAGTATTCTGATACACATTTCATATTTACAGGCTGAAAATGAATGCTTGCACATGGTCAAGGACATTGCAGAGATGAGGTATGAATTCAGTTGCATAGCGTTGTCTTGTTAATTGCATCTGAACAGTTAATTTGAGTTTTTGACACCACACAGGGAAAGAGCATTACATTGTTGAATCTCCATTTGACTCCAGCTTGGCTGTTTGACCTGCCCATATTGTTAAGGTGCATGGGTTTTGTATAATCTTGCGGTCATGCTCCCACACACAACCACATTCACTGAAATAATGCTGTTCAGACTACAATGTTTGAGAGGATCATCCCAGGGCCTGCAAAGACTACATTTTCAGACAATTAGCTTTTTTGTACTTTACATATAATTATACCATTTCATTAATGTTTTTATCTCTGTCCTTTTTTAACAGGCATGATCGACTGGAAGGGTTGCCAGCCAGTATTAGGCTTGAACGCAGGGTGCCATTTTCTGTTAGCGGACACAAACCGAGATATTACTAGAATGTCGAATTCCTGGGACAGTGCCCTGACTGCCAGCACCCAGATTACGTTTTTTAGTTTGACCTTTTTATTTCTGACGCCCCTCACATTTATGTTGCAGGTAGTGTTTGTTTGAAGGCCTGAATGATACCTCTGTTAATTTTTTAAATGTATAATAAATGTAATATGTATGAAGATTGTTTTATGAAGCACGAATGAGGCATAATGAACAGGAAACATGAATGAGGGTCAGTGAACATTAAGGTGGGATGGTGCTTTGCGGTCCACACAAAAATTCACCAGTGTAGAACTGTAATTTAGTACAGGGCTGTGAATGTTGGAGGTCTACACTAATCCAGAAGTAAGTGCCAGGGACAGTTATACATCTGAACTGCAGAATTTATCTACTTTGTTTAATTACACTGTGAAAACTTACCTCCGAAAGCAACACAACAAAAAGGTGGTCCATGAAATGTTTTTGCCTTGGGTCAATAATAGAAAGGAAAGAAATGAATCATGACTAAATCAAGGATGAGGATGTCAAATTCTTATGTACAATAAATAATGCATTACTTATTGAATTGCTTTACATTGGGAGGTCACGGATTCCTTTACACATGATAGTCTGGTTACTCATTTCTACTGCCTATCCACTATTGGTAAGAAGATATGGGTGGCTGATGTAGGCTATTGATGATGGGCTCTGTTGTAAAAAAAAAAAGGTCTCATAGCAATTTTATGGCATTCCTTATTTTTTAATTCAGAATACATATAAATTAGGGGTTCCTACACCAATAAAGCCTCAATAATATGTATGATATAATGCAACACAACATGAAAGATGCAAAATAAAAGCAATGTGATGATATTGCAATTAGGCTTGTGGAAATTAATTGAAGCTGTACTTTGCTCTAAGCTGAATCGTTTGGATAGTTAAGTCTTAGATAGAAATGTTGTCTTAGTAGAAACAGTTTTTTTTTTTAAATGTTTACTTAGAAGAAAAACACAAGGCTATTTTCTGACTAACAGGAATTCACAATGTATCAGCAATAAACGTGAGTGCTGTGACTCATGCATATCGCTGTAAAATGAAAATTATAGGTTAATAGGCCTAATATGGTAATTTTTTTACAATTACATTACAACCACATAAATACTCCATAGCTTTTAGCTCATTTAAACAGCAAAATTACTCCAATGATACTTAGCTTTTTGCAAATGATGCTAACGATAAGACTAGTTAACATTACAACCATATAGATACTCCATAGCTTTTAGCTCATTTAAACAGCAATATTACACCAAGGATACTTATCTTTTTGCAAATGATGCTAACGATAATACTAACTTGTTAACATTACAACCATATAAATGCTTTTAGCTCATTTAAACAGCAATATTGCACCAATTATACTTCGCTATTTGCAAATGATGCTAACAATAATACTAACTATATTTCGCAAATGCCAATGAATGAGCAACATAGGTCACCGGCCGAGTGATGTAAAGGAAATAAAGTCACTCTGCACCGAGAGGCTTGGCCGTAGATTCCGCCATGTTTTTGTCTGCAGTTGGACTATATTGGTCCAGACCCTAGTTGTTAACAGGGGGCGCTTACTGCTGCAGTGGCGCCGGAACTGGGGAGGCTACGGGATCATACAGCCTGTGTTAAGATCTGCATTTCGCTTCAGCAATCTGGCCAGCAGTTTTTGTTTTTGCACTCCATGCTGTTTTGGCACGCCATTCCATGCTGTTTGCTTGTTGCATTGCTAAGGCTGGTAACTTTTTGGGCCAAGGTTTATGAGTTCGCTAGGCTAGACCTAGATAGCCTAATTATCTGCTCACACATGTGAAGAGCGGCTAGCATATTATGAATGAACAAGCTTTTAAGCTTTTAGACTTTATGCTTAATACCGATTTGTACGCAGTTCATGAGTTATGTCAACACTGGTCCTCCCGATCTGATTACTTTTTACAATATAGCACGTTCATAAAAAATTATTCTAACAAACCATGCAGTCGTGAATTTTCTGTTGAATAGCTTACGAATTTTCTGAGGAGAGACGAACACCCAGAATTAACTAAAATCAGTATAGAACTAGAAAATGCATTGCCCTGAGCAAATGCAATGTGAAGCGTCGCAGATATTACACTGACCGCCATCCCGCAGCACATGTGGACTGCGCTACAGACCTCGTTTGTTTTAAACGTGTATTGGGCGAGCGGCTCACCCACCCAGTTGTAAAGGATAGGATAGTTATTGTAAAGGAGAGTTAGGCTTCTTGAGTGTTTTCTCTGTAAAGAACTATTAGTAGCCTATTACATATTAGTATTAAAAAACACACCAATTCCTGACAGATCATTAGTTTTGTGATTAAGAATCATTAGACCTTATTCATATTTCTTTGGTTACTTACTCACATCTTCACTTTATAAAGGTTTATCAAGCCCTTAAATTAATCAAAATAAACCTATGCCAATTTTGGCTGATCATCAATCGGCAAATAAATCCATTCCGCTTTCATTGCGTGACAATAGCCAACTCTTAGAAAATCCATACCAGGTTTATCTCCTCACCTTGCTGTGGCAGAAGATTGGGCCAATTCCAATCCCTTAAAGTTGCCGACTTTTCCTCGACACTCACCACTTCTCGACGTGAACGCGCGCCGCCATATTGAGTGTCATTCCAATTGCTTATGAGCGAAGAGCGAGTGGCTACATGTAACCTTATATGCCTCCTCCAGCGAAGGGCGCATCAATGCTGACTTTGAACAGAATCTACCCCAGAATTATTTGCGATGAATGACGAACACAGGTTGAAAAGTTCTTCATCATTTCAAATTAGCCGTTTTCGTTCTCTCCATTACTACAAATTAGCTAGAACTGATTTATTTTATAACTATTTATCTTAGGTAGCTTTATGCTAAAATATAGCATAGCAAATAGTTTATATTCAAAAGTT
Organism: Galaxias olidus; assembly: GCA_026901105.3. NCBI lineage: Eukaryota > Metazoa > Chordata > Actinopteri > Galaxiiformes > Galaxiidae > Galaxias > Galaxias olidus. Next base: position 55,486 of record JAPMUY010001583.1, on the reverse strand, counting down.
AACCAAATATAACTACAACGTCTTCTTCTTCTCATAATCTTCCCATGGGTTATTCGGAGTGATTGAAGAAAGTAAAAGCCACATGCTACTGCTGTAAAACTTTCAATTGTTATTGGTTTCTTCTTGCTGGTGAAGGACGAGTTGGTTCCAATTTGAAAAGTTAAGTCCCACCTCGCCTCCCTGCCTCTCCATCAAGTGTCCACTCGATGACGAATAAAACGTCACAAAAGTGGCCACTCGCGGAGGAACCTTCATGAAGTACCCTTCTTTAACATCGACCGGAAGATCGTCTTTGATCTGACCAAACTACGTTTACTAGCTAAAGTTTGTTCATAGGCACCTTTCTCTATCAGCATGCTCACATTGTTTTGAAGCAAGAGGCCAGTAGTCATAAATGTACACGCATAGTGAATCCAACTTGTTAATCAAAACATTATATATTAAAGTAGCAGGCTCTATGAGAGAATCAGTCGGCTGTTTGGTGGGAAGCTGGCCGGCGCTTGAAAGCTGCAAACTGACAGTCATTAAAAAAAACAAAAAAAACATTCTTAACATTTAGGAGGATCATCAGTCCTTACAATCAAGTAATTTACCACAATATAGGCTATACAGAAGTGTGCTATTTCTCAAAATCTTACAGTAAACAAATTGTCACCAAAGGCTTGCAACAACAAATACTGAGATATCATGGTAGACTCATTGTCAAACCTGACTGCAGCAAGTCTGCTTTAACGTTAGCCATTAGCTAGCGCACCTGAAATTTCTACCCTTATAAAATAAGAATTTGTGACAAAATAGTTACGTCAGTTAGGTTATATAGAGTGTAATATCGCAAATATAAGTTACCTTCCCTTGAAAAATTGCCTCAGATTTCAGCAGTGTGCTATTCTCAAATCCTTACACTGTATTGCTACAGTAAACAAATTGTCACCAAAGCAAAGGCTTGTAGACCAACCTGATTGTCCTAATGAAGGCAGTACTTTTATTTTCCTCATCATCATGAGCCTCATGTTGTCAAAAATGTCATACTCCTAGCCATGAATTTCCTAGTTTGTGCTCCAGTCTCCAATGCTGTCCTTCATTGCAGAAGCGTGAATCCATGGCTAGTGCTAATGCTAACTGGAAACTAAGTGCCACTGTATACTCACAGGTGCATTCGTGCAGATCACCTGAACTGTTGGCGCGGTGTTTTGTTATTTATTTATGATTTAGCTTTCCCACTTCTGACACCATGTTTCCATGTCAAATAACAAGACGAGTCACTGATGAACTAGTGTTCGGCGTAATAATAACCAAGACAGTCGGTACAAACATAACAACATGCAATTGCATAACATTGACGCTAGATGGCGGCATATGACCGTGAAAACTCTCTCCCAGTCAAAACCCTCTCCACACTAATTTCAATGGTGCCAAAAACCGATTAAAATAATAACAAAAAATATAAAACATGAACCGATCCCTTGAACCGATCCCAATGGACTGCAACACCTACTAAACTAAAATGAACGGTCATCCGCTCATCCACCCTCCTACCTACAGTCGATGCTCAGACCCCACACCCCGTCCCAACCACTGCGCTCTGCCGCCGGATGTCGTCTTGTCGCCCACTCCGTGAAGGGCAGCCTGGCACCCCAATCACGACTGTTCTCTGTCCTTGTCCCTCAGTGGTGGAATGACCTCCCCACGAACATTAGGACCGTAACGTCTCTGTTCACTTTCCATTGAAACTTAAAGACTCACCTGTTTCGACTTCAGTTTGGTTGTCTTATTTGATATACTGAGTAATTTTTTGTAATAAGAAATAGTTCATATTAGCTTTGATCAATGGTTTTGTTTGTAGCCCGGTGTTTAATATAGCACTTCCTTAGCTCTTATCTAGGTGATTAGGTCAGGGATGCACTTATCTCCCTGACTTGTGGTTTTCTACCTTCTCTTGTTGAAAGCACTGTTTTTGGATAAATGCGTCTACTAAATGATAATGTGATGTAAATTAAATGAAAATGTAATACTCCTTCCATAAATTTTTACTTTCTTGTATGTTAATTGTGTTTTAATGTATTTGTGTTTTTTCTCTCAATTTCTAGATCTAATGATGTCTCCTCTACACCTGCTAATGATGTTTTATCTACATCGGCTTTTGCTGATAACGTGTGCACTGGGAACAGAAGGTAGTTATTTGGCTGTAAAATTGTGCACTCTAGACCAAGTGCATAGTCTATCTATCTGAAAATGTAATTTTATGTGAGTGAATTGTTAAGGTAAGTCTCTGGCACCTTTGATTGATCTTATAATAGCTTCAATTAGTCAATCCATATATAATCCAAATGGCAAGAAGTTATCGGCTTAGTTCTTCAACGCTGATAAACGAAATACTGATTGCATTAGACATAGTGGCAAAGAAAATTATGGTATGATTCTACGCTTTCTCTTTCCACTCTTTTAGACACAATTTGTTTAGATACCTCATCTGGGAACATCAAGTTGGAGCTACTGGACAATAAAATAAACATTACAGAAGATAAAAGCTCTTACATGAGCTGTTTATGGAATTCAAGAGTCTGCTTCGTAGAATGTGTCGCAAACCAAATTCCATCACTCAACTTCTCAACAAGTAACATGTTGCGTGAAAAAACATCTCCTCAGTTATATCCCAGCAAAGCAATGTTTCTTATACTCTCACGTAAGTAGTTGTGTGATGTATGAGCCTTTATTTCAAGGAATGCGGTTTTTTTGCAGGGGGGCTTTCTTATTAACATATTTATATCCAGTTATACATCTTTCAAACACCTAAAAAACAACGAATGTGTTAGTTAAAAATTTTGGCTTTGTTTTACTCCATAGCTTTACCAAACTTGGTTATGGGATTTGGCTACATTTAGGATGTAAAAGCATAAAAGACATGTTTTAGGTTAGAAGATTTGTGACATACTAATTCTAAAGCCAAAGATAATGAACAACCCTTTATCATGTAGTAGAAATAAGTTAATCAATTGAGTGAGTCAGTGATGAAAATGATAACATTGCTCAATACTATTTCATAATTTTAATTGAATACGATAGTTTTTTTTGTCATCGGGTACAACAACCTTACTTCTGATGCTCTTATTTACACAGGAGACGTGTTCGGAATTGCCAACTTAAATACTATCTACTACATACTCAATGAGTACATACTTTATACTGACTGCTTAAACCAAAATCTACAATACTACATTTTTTTTTACAAAGATTTGATTATATTGTTAGTATACTCATATGGAACATGTGACCAAAACCCCGGCATTTTTGTAATTCTTTAAAAGCTAGAAGGAAGTAGCCGAATTGCATTTTGGGCGTGAAGCATCGTCTAGTAACCTCTCTAGGGTGCTCAACATTTCCCCAAATTTGAGTATGTCATCCGGGTACTCCGGTTTCCTCCCCCCAGTCCAAAAACATGCAGGTTAATTGGTGACTCTAAATTGCCCGTAGGTGTGAATGTGAGTGTGAGTTGTTGTCTGTCCCTATGTGTCAGCCCTGTGATAGACTGGCGACCTGTCCAGACCTGTCTCGCCCTGTGTCGGCTGGGATAGGCTCCAGCCCCCCTGCGACCCTGCAAAGGATAATCGGTATAGCTAATGGATGGATGGATGGATGGATGGATCCGGGAATTTTTTCCATACTCAAATTTCACATACTTTTTCCCGTTGACCAGTGGTGTGTCCAGACATTTTTGACTTGGGTGGCCCAAGAGGGACACTGACTATTGGAGGGGTGACACACACACACACACACACACACACACACACACGTTGGAATAGCATTAACCTTATGAACCCCACAACCCGCCAGCGGGAGCAAAAGGCATGTTTTCTTAAAATAATTGCCAAAAATAAACCATCAATCATAGCCAAAAACTTCTAAAATATAAATTCTTGTCGGACTTTCAACTTTCTGACCAATCGAAAACTAATCATGTGAGCAGAATGCTTCAGTCAGGACAAGCAACCAAAACAAAGCTTAAAATGGGGACATTTCATCAAAATCACTGCTACATGTCTCATAACAAATCTGCCATAAAATAACCATTTGCGCCATCAACATTCCAACAGCTAATTTCTGCGCTCCTCAGCGCAACTGGGAAGCCTTGAATGACTGCTGAGATTAACAGTGACGTACCAATTCAGCTAAGCTTTGACTGAACTGCAAGCTGCAGCAGCGACGAGAGATAGAGAGCTATCGCGGAGAAAGTTGCACAGAAAAAAAAAACATACATCCAGCAATAAATTAAATGCAGCATGGCTTGAAAACATACCGTGTCATAGCCGTGTTTGCTGAGGACTCATTTGGCAATGACATTGACGAATACTCAGCTCCAGACAGTTTTTCCAGCGGGTCAGAGGAGGATTTTGCAGAGGGCAGGGATCCACGTGAAGGCAAGTCAGTAGCCTATATATTATTATGCCATATCTCAAAAATAAGTGTATAGGTCATATTTATATGAATTATAAATTGTATTTCATTTATATTTTCAAAACCTCTACTATCATCTAGCCTACTTCATCATAGTGACAGATCTCTAGTTCTGGAGGCTAGCCTATGATGTGTTTTTATTCTTGTGTTTATATCTATTGTTATTATATTATTTATAAATATAAAAAAATATTTGAAATATTATAAAGTTATATTATTTATTTTAGATCTGATCATGTCAACACAGAAACAGACCCATGACTCACTTGAAGTTCAAGGAGACCCTCTCTGCTGAAATTTGTGGCTGTTTGTTGGACAACACACCTGCCCCACCATCCAATCGATCCACACCTACCCCATCATCCAATCCATCCGCACCTTCCCCACAGACCTGCATCCCTGTGGCTATGAACCCAGACGCGGGAAGGTCAAAAAAGGCCAGAGAAGGAAGGATTTCCTGTGTTCAGTGTAAAAAAAACTGCATGGAAGTGCAGAGATTGTGACGTATCATTATGCCTGATATTAGACAAGAACTGCTTTAGCGACTGGCAGGATTCTGCATAGTGAAATTACTGTCTATAGTTGTTCAGAGTAGTGTCTAGAGAAACCTGTATATGGTAAAAAGAAAATGCCTGGTCTGTAGTTCGTAAAAATGTACATAGTAAAAAATGTACAGCATCTTTTTTTCTTCTTCCTCTTTGGAAACACTTGTGAGCACTTGAGGGTTTACTTACCATTTTTTTATCTCCACTATCTACTTGAATTACTTAACAGTGTCTTGCCATTCCTGTGTTTGAAGTTTAATTTAAAAGATAAATACCAATCTAAACCCAACAGAGTGGCACCATACAAATTTTAAAGAAAGCTTCCATCCTTAAATTTTTAAATAAATACAAAAGAAAACAATGAACATTCAATAATACAGAAACAGTATAAAAAGCCACACAAAATAAACACAATAGAAATGTATTGTAAAAATAAAAATATAAATATAAATGTGAGAATGTTTTTTAATGTGCTACAGTGCTACAAGTACAAACATTGTAGTGTACACAGGGCTACAAGAAAACACCATGGTTACCACAAATCACACCTGACACATGTACTCTATTTACTACAAAATATAGTATCTGCCTCTTGCAACACAAGCCAGGGTCTATTTAAACAGGGTCAATTCCAAAACATTTAGTTTGCTTTTTCTTGTGTTGGCTTGCAAATACCATCTTTATGAAGTCATCCATGTCTTATCTCCAGTGTTGGGACTAATGTTACAATAATTTCACTACCATTCGCGGTAACTAGTGAAGTAACGCATTATTCTCCACATTTCAGTAACTAAATTACCGTTACTGAAAATTTAAAAGGGGCCGTTACTAGCTACTGTTATTTTCCCCATTTAACCAATAACAAATGTGTATTTTTTTTTGCCTCCAGGTCACTAGTTACTGTTTATGCTCAAACATGACTCTTTCCTGTTTATATTTCTGCGTGCAGTTCGGGAGCTCATCGTTCTGTATAGCCCCCCTTCTTATGCCCCCTCAAAGTTATTTCATTAGCGTGAGGAAGAAGGTTACAGCGAACCACACAGGATATTTAGGGTTTGCTAATGTTATTTAAATCTGTATTGTTTCCTTAGTATGTTTCATAACGAAGTAAATACTTTTTAAGGGGTGTCTGGAATTCTAAATTCACTCCAAATTACGTTTTGGCTCTGGAGGAAACTGTGGTAACTGGTAATCATCATTATCATCATCATCTTCATCCGCTTTGTCCGGGGTTGGGTTGCGGAGGTAGCAGTTCCAGCAGGGCATCCCAAACTTCCCTTTCCCGGGCCACATTTACCAGCTCTGACTGGGGGATTCCAAGGCGTTCCCAGGCCAGTGTGGAGATATAATCCCTCCACCTGGTCCTAGGTCTGCCCCGCGGCCTCCGCCCAGCTGGACGTGCCTGGAACACCTCCCTAGGAAGGCGGCCAGGTGGCATCCTTACTAGATGCCCGAACCACCTCAACTGGCTCCTTTCTACGCAAAGAAGCAGCGGCTCTACTCCGAGTCCCTCACGAATGGCTGAACTTCTCACCCTATCCCTAAGGGAGATGCCAGCCACCCTCTGGAGGAAACTCATTTCCGCCGCTTGTATCCGCGATCTCGTTCTTTCGGTCATGACCCACCCTTCATGACCATAGGTGAGAGTAGGAACGAAGACAGACCGGTAGATTGAGAGCTTTGCCTTCTGGCTCAGCTCTCTCTTCGTCACAACGGTGCGATAAAGCGACTGCAATACCGCACCCGCTGCTCCAATTCTCCGGCCCATCTCTCGTTCCATTTTCCCCTCACTCGAGAACAAGACCCCGAGATACTTGAACTCCTTCACTTGGGGTAAAGACTCATTCCCTACTTGGAGTAGACAATCCATCGGTTTCCTGCTGAGAACCATGGCCTCAGATTTGGAGGTGCTGACCCTCATCCCAGCCGCTTCACACTCGGCTGCGAACCGATCCAATGAGTGCTGGAGGTCGCAGACCGATGATGCCATCAGGACCACATCATCTGCAAAAAGCAGTGATGCAATCCTCTGCCCACCAACCCGCAGCCCCCCTCCCCCGCGGCTATGCCGTGAGATCCTGTCCATAAATATCACAAACAGGATAGGTGACAAAGCGCAGCCTTGGAGGAGGCCAACCCTCACCGGAAACGAGTCCGACTTACTGCCGAGAACCCGGACACAGCTCTCGCTTTGGGAGTACAGAGATTGGATTGTACAGAGAAAGTCTTTCTCCATAGTTTCTCCGAACTCCTCCCAGACACAACTTTGTTCAGTGTCATACTGAAGTAGGGAATTACCACACACAGTTGCTTGACAGATGCAATATCTGCACTTTCATCAATCACGAGGGAGTATTGAGCATCTCCAATATCCCCCAGGAGTTCTTTACACATGCATGGAGCTCGTGCATGGTTTATTAACGCTGTGCATTTGGTACAGTGCATTTGCAGTTCTTTATCACAAGTAGATCCAATTAATTCGCCGAAATGGTAAACAGAACTAATGGATGTGTGACAGGCTATGTATGTTGCTACCTTCAGCTGACTAATCTGTCTTGTCTCGTGTTGCTTTGAGACTGTGAATCCAATGTCCATTAGCCTCATTGACGAGAACGGTGCTGCATTCTTTTATGCTTATCTGTGCTCGCATGTTGAACCACGTCTGCATGATGTGCCTGTATGTCTCACTTCACAGTCTGCAGTGCCTTTGAATCGTTGCCCACTTGAGGTCGAATCCAGTCCTTTAATGCTGTCTCTTTCTCCCACTCTGTAATATTTTTTCCCATATTTCGCCCTCTTAGTCCCTGGCATTGTTAGTAGCGTAACTCCATCAATCCACTCATGCATTATTTTTATTTGAAATGTATCACGTCACTGATATCACTCAGTCAGAAATCCATCCATCCATCCATTCATTTTCCGCCGCTTATCTGGGGCCGGGTCGTGGTGGCAGCAGGCTCAGCAGGGAATTCCAGACGTCCCTATCCCCAGCAATGTTTTCCAGATCCTCCTGGAGGATCCCAAAGCGTTCCAAGGCTAGACGAGATATATAATCCCGTCAGCGTGTTCTGGGTCTACCCCGGGGTCTCCTACCAGTAGGGCGTGCCCGGAAAACCTCCAACGGGAGGCGCCCAGGAGGCATCCTGATCAGATGCCCGTACCACCTCATCTGGCTCCTTTCGACACGAAGGAGCAGCGGCTCTACTCCGAGCTCCCTCCGGATGATCGAGCTCTTTACTCTATCCCTAAGGCTGAGCCCAGCCACCCTACGGAGGAAACACATTTCAGCCGCTTGTACTCGCAATCTTATTCTTTTGGTCACTACCCAAAGCTCATGACCATAGGTGAGAGTTGGAACGTAGACCGACTGGTATATCGCGAGTTTCGCCTTTCGGCTCAGCTCCTTCTTCTCCACAACGGTCCGGTACAACGCCCGCATTACTGCTGATGCTGCACCAATCCTCCTGTCAATCTCACGCTCCATTTTTCCCTCACTTGTGAACAAGAACCCGAGATACTTGAACTCCCTCGCTTGGGGCAGCAACTCACTCCCAACCCGGAGAGAGCACTCCACCGTTTTCCGGCAGAGAACCATGGCCTCAGACTTGGAGGTGCTGACTCTCATCCCGACCGCTTCACACTCAGCTGCAAACCGCTCCAGTGCATGCTGAAGGTCACAGTCTGAAGAAGCCAACAGAACCACATCATCTGCAAAAAGCAGAGAAGCAATTCTGAGGTCCCCAAACTGGACACACTCCTCCCCCTGGCTACGCCTTGAGATTCTATCCATGAAAATCACAAACAGAACCGGTGACAAGGGGCAGCTCTGGCGGAGTCCAACACCCACTGAAAACGCATTTGACTTTGTGCCGAGTATACGGACACAGCTCTCACTCCGGTTATATAGGGACCGAATGGCTCGTAGCAACGACCCCGGCATCCCATACTCCCGCAGTACCCCCCAAAGGACGCCCCGGGGGACACGGTCATAGGCCTTCTCCAAGTCCACAAAACACATGTAGACTGGATGGGCAAACTCCCATGCCCCACCAAACAGCCCCGCAAGGGTAAAGAGTTTGTCCACTGTTCTACGACCAGGACGGAATCCGCATTGCTCCTCCTGGATTCGAGGTTCGACAATCGGTCGGAGTCTTCTTTCCAACACCCTGGCATAAGCTTTCCCAGGTAGGCTGAGAAGTGTGATACCCCGATGATTGGAGCACACCCTCCGGTCCCCTTTTTTAAAAATGGGAACCACCACCCCGCTCTGCCATTCCAATGGTACCGTCCCCGACCTCCACGTGACACCGAAGAGGCGTGTCAACCAAGACAGCCCAACAATGTCCAGAGCCTTCAGCATCTCGGGGCGAATCTCATCCACACCCGGCGCCTTGCCGCTGAGGAGCTTCCCAGCTACCTCAGTGACTTCTGCCAGGGATATTGCTGAGACTTCCCCCGAGTCTTTGAACTCTGCCTCCTTCACAGAGGACGTGTTGGCGGGGTTAAGAAGTTCCTCAAAGTGCTCAGTCAGAAATGTCTCATGTTAGTCATTCACCTGTGTGTGGGAGAAGTGGAGGGGTAGAGAGAACGGGGCTATGTGGACGGATCCGGACACAAGACAAACTATCATGGGTTTGAAAAACATATTGAAAACATCTGCTTTGATGGAGCTCAGTGAAACTTTATTTAACGTTAGACATATAGGGAGCAAGCCCAAATAAGCATGTACACTTTAGAAACAAGGCCAAAAAAACGCAACCACCAATATTTGTAAGCGACTTTTCAGAAAAACAAGCCCAAAGTCGCTTCTAATAAGTGGAACTGGCAACACTGGAATCCGTCCCAGCTCTTTGAAAAAGCAGGCACAGGAAGCAAAAAAGGGCAGTTGCGTGACCGCATCATCCTGCTAGCCAAGCTGCCTTCTTGTACCAACTATGTGAGAACTTAAGCCTCACGTGTACTTTTGTTTACTGTTCTGGCTAGCCTGTTGTTCTATTTTAATATTTGGTTGATCTGGTCCAAGCTCTTTCACTCTTATTTTCTCCACCAAAGTTCTCCTTTCCAATGGGTTTTGATGAAGAGATAAAATCGAGATAGCAGGCGCCTGAAATCCTGGGTCTTGCATCTCTGCATTCATCATGGTCTTCATCTCTGGATTCTATGGCACATCACAAAATCAACTTTCTCTACCACAGGCAGATTCTGCTAATGCAGTAAACTTACAGCCTTTCTCGCAGCTGATCCGAGGACGCTGATTGGCTAAATTTATGTTGCCACTGTTGCTATGTGCATTTCTTCGGTCAGCCATTGGCTGGTGCTGCTGCACTGAATGTGCTGTTTTTCTACTGCCCCAGAAGCGCTTGCTAGAGAGAGGGGATGAACCATAGACATAGATGCGTCTACGGGATGAACAGTCAACTAATTTTACCCCAAATATAATATTATAAATAAATATAAATATAAATTATTATTTATAAATATTGTGAACTAGTGTCATATGTAGTCATCTTTAAATTGTATGGGTAATTAGAAGACAGATGCAAGTTTAATTGATTCAAGTTTGGCTGGTCTATGTCAATTAGTCTGTCAGTAACAGAGAAATGCAAAAAGTGTTGCAACCGTCCCCAGTCCCCCCAACGTCCTCGTGTATGCTCAACCTTCGTTTTAAGGCATCTGGCGATCGTATCACAAGTGGACAGCGCCGCAGACATAAAATTATTTAGCGTTCTCTAAATAAAAAAACAAACGGCGCCGCTGTTGAATGCCTTATGGAAACACTTGATAGGTGTTATCAGCCACTATCCAATTCAAGTCACCACAATATTTTTTTAGCCGAACAAATATTACTTAACTCACATTCAGTACGCAGTGTCTTACAATTAGCCCAAGTGCAGGTGGATAACCTTGCTTGATGTAGAGCTATGGAGAGTCCATTGTACACTTACTCGGGCGATGTAAAAAGCTTTATGAAGAACTTATTCTGTTAGGAGGTATCCGTGGCCTTTGAGCTACTGCAGCTAAATTACACCATCAAAGTTATTCGCACCGTGGCCGTATCGTAACGAGACTGATCGCATTGATATGGCTAGTTAGTTACTATGGCAAACTATAATCTACATGCATTTATGACATTATTATTAGAATATCTTGAAATACATTATCTCGCAAACGTATACATACTTTGCTAGTAATAATTATAATTATATTATTATAAGCCTTGAGGGGAGCTGGAATGAAGGACCAAGATGAATCATACCCTTGTGTGTACAGCCATCTAGTGACCGCAATAAAATGTTCGTTGACATATACATGCATACAAGCTAGATAATTAATTTCCTCTGGTAAAAACACAAGTAGCCTACCTCCGTTTTATCATTTAATTCAAGAAATTGTGGGACATCCAACGTGTAAGACAATTTGTTAGACGGGAGAGTGACATAAATAGGCTACTGTAACAAGCGTTCCGTTTAACTACATTATAAGTAGCGTCAAGTTTAGCTAAATATCTATATATAATGGATAATTTGAAGTCAGATATAAGTTTAATGAGAAATGTAAAAAGTGTATGCAAATGCAAAAATGCAACCGTCCCTTGTCCTCCTTACTTTTCCGTGGTAGCTCAACCTTAATTTTAAGTAGGGATGGGCGATATCACAGATTTATTTTCTATCCGATACCATGCAATATTATGTCAAGTATCCCCAGGGTTGTAGTGGGCGTGTCATGCGGAGGAACGCCGTTCCCCCACTTCTTTGAGTATCATTTTTATTTTTTTTATAATTTTTTTATTTTTACTATTTAAAATTAAACACCCTATGGTGTTTTGACAATGGTAACAAGTGTACACATCAAGCAAATCTCTCCAATAATGTTTTCTTTGTCAGAAAAATCCCAGTGTGTTCAGTGGTTGTTGGCGGCAAACTCATATTTATCAAGATTAAGTTCTCGGTTTGTGCCCCCGTGTTAGATTTGTTCTGACGCCGACCCTGGAACTCTCTTAAGCCTGGTTTATACTTCTGCGTGAGCGCGTTAGTGAATGTAAACATTAATTTGGCGCCTACATTCGCACAGTAGTTTGCCTACATACTTCAACGTAAGTTTAACGGGCCCAATAGGTGAGTGTCGCTTTCAGTAATCCAGAATGTACACAAAACCGTAGAAGAAGCACAGACATGGAAACTACCGTTCATGTCCCACGAAAGTACAAACAAAGACACAGATGCTCACAAAACAGCTCACTGCTTTTGATATTTTCTTATATCAAATCATATCAAGTTTATTTATATAAAATGTTTAAAACAAGCCGAGCTGACCAAAGTGCTGTACAATATATTCACATACAGTTTATCAAACAATACAGAAAACAGTTGTAACATATAGCAGGCTAAGTGCATAGAAAACCACTAATATGATTCGAAGGCTATTGAAAATCAGCCAATCTGCTCCAGTTCATTCTTTGTGTCATCTACGTTTTAATTTGTTTCGATACAGCCAAAATATTACCGAATATCCTACTTGCATCCTACCCTGCTCAACCAATCAGCGATTGTTTAATGCACTGAGAAGACGCTTTGCGAGACGAGACGCGCAGCTAGGATTTGGGAGGACTCCCCGTCAACACGTCGGCGGGCCTCGGTGAGCTACGCTTTCCCAGAAACCCCTTTGCTGCGAAGCTACGCAGAGACGTTTACGTGATCCTTCGCAGAAGTATAAACCAGGCTTTAGTAGGTGATGGATTTTGGTGACATGTTTTACCAACTAAACAATTGTAGCCTATAAGCAGATGTATAGCAAACTGAACTTTATTAAGCACTTTACACCCACTGTACAGCGTCCATATGCGCAAGCATAACGTCATTCATAATGGAATGGTAGTTTTTGTAATACAGTAGCTAGTAAGTAAGCATGCATATTTCTGTATCTGGGCAAGTATTGTAAGTCTTCTTGTATGTGTGTGTGTGTGTGCATGGCATTCTTTGTGATGACGTCATTAAATCAGCGGTCCCCCACAAAAAAAAATCCTCACTACACCACTGATTATCCCTATACTGATACAAATACTTTTGAAAGTCTTCTTTCAAAAACAAAAAAGGGAGATAGCTTTGTGATTTCTACTGTTAAAATAGGTAAACGCGGTCATGAAAATATATGAGTCCTTACATCAGTTTTAAATAAACTGCCATAATTATCTCTTTGTTTTCCTTTTAACAGCAGCAATTATGAAACTTTTTAAATTGTTCAACAATGTTCCAGAAATGTTCAGTTCAACTACTAGCTTTTTCAAGCTTCTAACATTTCAACTTAACATCTGGGCTAATCAAATACCCTTAACTGAACGCCGAACCACAAATAATACTTTTGACTTTGGTTATGTCTGCCTGTTGGAAAGGCCAGATAGCCACAACAGCACAGCTGTCTCGTAGTTGCAAAGCGCTGCACATAATACATGGAGGGGCGAGACATGGCGAAAGGAGAACTATGATACAAAATTTCTACAACATTTCTTTTTTCACTTTAGGATGAATCTAATTGAAATATGATTACATTAAATTGCTGGTTAAAGCAAACACTTGGTGTCGATAGCTTTACATGAGGATCAATTCTCAAAAATAAACTTCAAGATTGATAGGATCGATCCTTCAGAATCAATCTGCCCCATCCCTAGTTTCAAGGCTTCTGACGATTGTTTCACAAGGACAGGGCTGCAGACATTAAATCAGCAGTCTACTGTTTTAAGTGTTAATGCTTGTTCAATACTGATTATTTTACCATTTAAATAATCTCAATGAAACTGTGCTGCCGCCTGAGTGTTATCAGCCAGTCTGTAATTTTTACACTGCTTTGTATTGTTGGATTTGGTCGTTTTAATCTATCATCATCATCATCATCATCATCGTCATCCGCTTGGTCCGGGGTCGGGTCGCGGAGGTAGCAGTTCAAGCAGGGCATCCCAAACTTCCCTTTTCCGGGCCACATTAACCAGCTCTGACTGGGGGATTCCAAGGCGTTCCCAGGCCAGTGTGGAGATATAATCCCTCCACCTGGTCCTAGGTCTGCCCCGCGGCCTCCCTAGGGAGGCGGCCAGGTGGCATCCTTACTAGATGCCCGAACCACCTCAACTGGCTCCTTTCTACGCAAAGAAGCAGCGGCTCTACTCCGAGTCCCTCACGAATGGCTGAACTTCTCACCCTATCCCTAAGGGAGATGCCAGCTACCCTCCGGAGGAAACTCATTTCCGCCGCTTGTATCCGCAATCTCGTTCTTTCGGTCATGACCCACCCTTCATGACCATAGGTGAGAGTAGGAACGAAGATAGACCGGTAGATTGAGAGCTTTGCCTTCTGGCTCAGCTCTCTCTTCGTCACAACGGTGCAACACCGCACCCGCTGCTCCAATTCTCCGGCCCATCTCTCGTTCCATTTTACCCTCACTCGAGAACAAGACCCCAAGATACTTGAACTCCTTCACTTGGGGTAAAGACTCATTCCCTACCTGGACTAGACAATCCATCGGTTTCCTGCTGAGAACCATGGCCTCAGATTTGGAGGTGCTGATCCTCATCCCAGCCGCTTCACACTTGGCTGCGAACCGATCCAATGAGTGCTGCAGGTCGCAGACTGATGATGCCATCAGGACCACATCATCTGCAAAAGGCAGTGATGCAATCCTCTGCCCACCAACCCGCAGCCCCCCTCCCCCGCGGCTACGCCGTGAGATCCTGTCCATGAAAACCACAAACAGGATAGGTGACAAAGCGCAGCCTTGGAGGAGGCCAACCCTCACCGGAAACGAGTCCGACTTACTGCCGCAGACCCGGACACAGCTCTCGCTTTGGGAGTACAGAGATTGGATGGCTCTGAGTAGAGACCCCCTCACCCCATACTCTCGCAGCACCTCCCACAGTATCTCCCGGGGAACCCGATCATACGCCTTCTCCAAATCCACAAAACACGTGTAGACCGGATTGGCATACTCCCAGGCCCCCTCAAAGATCCTCGCGAGGGTAAAAAGCTGGTCCGTTGTTCCACGACCAGGCCGGAAACCGCATTGTTCCTCCTCAATCCGAGGTTCGACTATCGGTCGAACCCTCCTTTCCAGCACCCTGGAGTATACTTTCCCGGGGAGGCTGAGTAATGTGATGCCTCTGTAGTTGGCACACACTCTCCGGTCCCCCTTTTGAACAGGGGAACCACCACCCCGGTCTGCCACTCCTTAGGTACTGTCCCCGACTTCCACGCAATGTTGATAAGACGTGTCATCCATGACAGTCCCTCAACACCCAAAGCCTTCAGCATTTCTGGGCGGATCTCATCAACCCCTGGGGCTTTGCCACTGTGGAGTTGTTTGACTACCTCAGTGACCTCCGCCAGGGAGATTGACGCTGATCCCCCATCCTCCAGCCCTGTCTCTACCATGTAGGGTGGGTTTGTCGGGTTCAGGAGTTCCTCAAAGTGCTCCTTCCACCTCCCAATCACCTTGTCAGTTGAGGTCAACAACGTCCCATCCTTACTGTAAACAGCTTGAATGGTTCCCTGCTTTCCCCTCCTGAGGTGTCGGATGGTCTTCCAGAACCGCTTTGGCGCCATCCGAAAGTCCTTCTCCATGGTTTCTCCGAACTCCTCCCACACCCGCTGCTTTGCTTCTGCCACGGCCGAGGCTGCAGTCCTTCGGGCCTGTCGGTACCTTGCAACTGCCTCCGGAGTCGCCCGGGACAGCATGTCCCGGAAGGCCTCCTTCTTCAATCGGACGGCTCCCCTGACCACCGGTGTCCACCAGGATGTTCGAGGGTTACCGCCCCTTGAGGCACCTAAGACTTTGAGACCACAACTGTCAGACGCAGCTTTAGCATGGAGGCTTTGAACATCGCCCACTCCGGTTCAATGCCCCCAGCCTCCACAGGGATGCCAGAGAAGCCCCGCCGGAGGTGTGAGTTGAAGGCCTCCCGGACCGGGGACTCCTCCAGACGTTCCCAGTTCACCCGCACTACAGGGCTTACCAGGTCTGTCCAGAGGCTTCCCCCGCCACCTGACCCAACTCACCACCAGATGGTGATCAGTTGACAGCTCTGCCCCCTCTTCACCCGAGTGTCCAAAACATATGGCCTCAGGTCCGATGATACGATAACAAAATCGAATCGACCTTCTGCCTAGGGTGCTCTGGTACCAGGTACACTTATGAGCATCCTTATGTTCGAACATGGTGTTCGTTATGGCCATTCCATGACTAGCACAGAAGTCCAATAACAAGCCACCACTTGGGTTCAGATCAGGGAGGCCGTTCCTCCCAATCACGCCTCTCCAGGTGTCTCCATCATTGCCCACATGTGCGTTGAAGTCCCCCAGCAAGACTACAGAGTCCCCCTCAGGAGCCCCATACAAGGCTCCATCCAGGGTCTCCAAAAAGGCCGAATACTCCGAACTGCTGTTCGGTGCATAGGCACAGACAACAGTCAGAGTTTTAACCCCCATGACCCGCAGGCGTAGGGAGGCGACCCTCTCGTCCACTGGGGTAAATTCCAACATAGAGGCACTTAGCCGGGGACTCATGAGTATCCCCACACCAGCCTTGCGCCTCTCACCCTGGGGAGCTCCGGAGAAGAATAGAGTCCAACCCCTATCCAGAAGTGAGGTTCCAGAGCCGAGGCTGTGCGTAGAGGTAAGCCCCACCAGCTGGTAGCGCTCCACCTCCCGCACAAGCTCCGGCTCTTTCCCTCCCAAGGTGACGTTCCACGTTAAATTTCTGGCAGCGCAATTGGTTTTTTCCCGCGCGGTGGTGAATTGGTGTTGTCTATTAAAAAATAACATCCTCTCTTTTAGTGAGGGTTTTTAGATTAATTCAGTCCGGCCCCTGCCCGAGACCAATTTGCCATGGACAACACAGCCAGCACACACAAACCTCTCCACCACGATAAGGTGATGGTTCCCGGAGAGGTGTTTTAATCTACAGTAACAAATAAAGGAGTTAGCTTTACAGCAAGCAATTATTTCTGGTGCCTTTATGGTATAATAGTTAGCTACGCATACTTCAGCTAGCTAACATCCACTTGGCCAGAATTCTTTGTAACGTTAAACAAATAGAATTCATGTGCATATGGTTAGCGTTCACTAAATAAAAACAAAAAAACAGTGCCGCTGTTGAATGCATTAAATGGGCAACACTTGATACGCGTTACCAGAATTCCTATTTTTAACGTTTATGTACGTAATGTTTTTTTTTACATTCTGTAAGCAGTGTCTTACAATGTTGTCCAGTTGTGTGTTTTAAATGCCAAGTGGTGGTAGAATCTGGTGAATTACATAAAGTTGGATTGACTTGAGCTATCGTGAGTCCATGCTACTAAACTCACTAGGACGGGAGCATATTGCTCCTTCATTCAAAGCCCACCATAGGGCCTAATCTGTTTCCCCATTCATTGTCTATGGGCAAATTAAGCATGTAAAAATTACTATAAAAAAATAACTAGTGGACAGATTAATCAGCTGTGTACAAGCGCACCCCGTGACATTGGAACGGACATTGTGGCGTTGCAATGGAAGCGAAATGTTCAGAACCGCGCCCATAGTTAGAGCCTCAAAAATGTGGCTAATAAGTAGAATAATAAGACTTGAAGATAACAGTATGATTGCGTCATGGTGAAGATTTTACTTTATATTTATTGCTTACGATGCAATCACATAATAAACTTAGCGTTAACTTAGCGATAACAGTACATGAATGCGTTTTATGATGCAATCACATAATAATAATATGACTTTGCGATAACAACATGTGTGCTTCTACTGACGCATCACATAATAATAATATTAATAATAATAAGAAAATTATGCATAGATGCATAGCATGCTGATGCAATCACATCATAAACAACTTTGGGGCATAGAACAGGACCTGTCCTTGATCCCCTCCCGACCCTAGTTAAAAACCAAGTAACGTTACCTGCTCCCTCATCATCTACATCACGCGTATATTTCTTCTAATCTTTGAGGGATATTAACTCTAGAATAACTCTTCTGAAAATACAATCAGGAAAATGTTTAATACCTAGGCATAGCTTATATTTATCGTTGGCTACATTTATTAAAGTAACGTTAAAATAACTATTGTGAAAATGCAATCAGAAATGGTTTAATACATAGCTTATATTAACGTCGTTGGCTACGTTTATTGAAGAAACGCCACCTAGGATTTACTGATTTGAGTTCGCTAACGTAACGTTAACGTTGGCTGGAACATTATTTCCCGATTATTAATAACCTGCCCATGAACATCAATACAGAATAAAGTGCAAATGTTTATTTAAAGAGTAAATATATGTAACTTAACGTTAGCTAGTTAAAAATACTTTTTTCTTGTTATACGGTCAAGTAGCCAATCCTATCCCCTGTTTGTTGCTCTGCCCGATGCGAATCTTTAAAATGACTCAGGACTAACTAGAAGTCTCAGAGAGTGATTCATTCATTTTGTGATTCGTTCCTCAGTTGTGTTCGAGTCATTCGTTAATTTCGGTCAGCATAGTTAGTATAGGAAACAGAAATTAATAGTTCACCCCTCAACTGGGTCTTCGGGTCTGAGTCATTTGTTCAATTTTCACGTGACAGCCCCATAAGCTCAGTATAGGAAAGAGAAAAGAGTAGTTCACCCCATGAATGGGTCTTCGGGTCTGGGTAGTTCGTAAAATATTCACGTGATAGCTCAGCATAGAAAAGAGAAATGTTTAGTTTGCCATGGTTATGTAGTTACGACTGCGCCATAGTTATGATTCACTCACTGTGATACTTAAGTCAGTATATAGCCAAAAAATCACAATATTGATATAACTTTAAGATGTATTTATTTAAAATCAGGTTGTCCCTTACAGCCAAATAACAATCACACTCAAACTAAATCACACAATATTGCAGTATAAGCTGTCTAATATAATAAACTGGTTGTTTTGTTTTGTTTGATTTGACTGTAAACTGTAAAGTGAAAAACTGGAAAAAAACGGACCCAAAACCAGTAATAAAAACTTGTGAACCAATTCAATCATTTCTGTTTTCTATGCGATGCCTCGCAGTCATGTAAAAAGTGAACGAAAGACTCGAAAGACAGGACAGGAAACAGAAATGAGTAGTTCACCCCTCGAATGGGTCTTCGGGTCTGTGAGTAATTCGTTCAAAGGAGTAGTTCACCCCTCAAATGGGTCTTCGGGTCTGAGTGAGTCTTTCATTCAAAAGAGTTGTTCACCCTCGAATGGGTATTCTGGTCTAAGTCTTTCGATCACTGGTCACGTGATAGCTGCATAGGCTAGGCACGAGAGATCAGGAAACATAAATTAGCAGTTCCCCCTTAGGGACTGAGTCTTTCGTTCACTTGAAACAAGACTGCTTCATGCTTAAGTTATGACAACGTTCATAATCGTTATTGATTCTTGGATGATTACACGTCAGTGAGCATGAATCCCCCGTCCCCGTCCCCTGAACGAAATGAACGAAAAGACTCAAAAAAAGAGTAGTTAATTTTACTGAACGGGAATTAAAGAACCAAGTCACTAAAATGAACCGATCTTCCCATCACTACCCAATCCTGTACTCTGCTGTTGTTTATTTGATTGTCGTGAGTTTGCAACAGCCTTGGCTTGACTGATTTGATGTCCTGTCCAGTTGAGCAAAGTGGGTGGAGCAGATGACCGACCGTTCATTTGAGTTTAGTAGGGTGGACTCCGCAGTCGTGTAACTGCGACTTAATGACATTAAATACAATTCTGAAGTAATATATACTTAATACATACTTAATATAAGTAACAAATACTACTTTTTTAACCTTACTGAGTTACACCAAGTTAAAAATTATACATTTCTAATTAGTAATTAATTTGTATTTGAGAAGCTCTTTGTTTTTGTGTTTTTGCTTTGTCTGGGTAGTCCCCCAGATAGCAAACTTAAACATACCCGGATACGGGTCAAATGTGTGTCAACATTCGGTCCAGATCGGTAAAACGGGTCCGCCCCACTTTTGCAAAGTGGGCCACATCCGGTGTGGATGTGCATTGCAGACTTAGACAGTTTTGTGCCAGAACTGGCCCAGATTAAAAAAAATGCAAGTCAGTACGGACCAAATCCGGCACAGATCTGTTTATTTTGCTCTAGGTTGGTGGTGTTTAGACTGAACAAAAGCTGCTTTTCAATGTTAATTTTATATATCGTCACATAATTATTACAATAGTCTATATATTAACACAGTGACATCGCCACCGCGTCTCACACAATATAAGCCGCGTTGTACACTGTTAGTAAGTTACTGTAAAAATACAGTAAAAGGTCTGGCAGCACTGTTGCCAGCAAGTTACTGTATTTCAGTTTTACAGTGACTTACTGGCAACAGTGTTGCCAGCAAGTTACTGTATTTCAGTTTTACAGTAACTTACTGGCAACACAGTTGCCAGCAAATTACTGTATTTTGGTTTGACAGTAACCTTGCTGTAATGACATTTCACAGTAAGGAAACGGTTAATGGTTTTGCCCAGGGTGGTGTATTACTGTAAAAATACAGTAGTAGTGATACACTACTGTAGTCTACCGTTTTTTTAAAACTCTCGTATCACTAGATTTCCTGTTATAGCTAAAATGATTGCACAAAAAATTACATTTTCTTTCTTTTTGGTTTAATTAATGTTAACTCATTAATTACTCATTAAAAGAACAAAAAAACGTCATACTTATTGAATACATAATTTTTAATACTTGCGCTCCAATTTAAACATAAACATATACCATTGACATAACATACCTTAAGAGCGTTGAAAAAAAACTCATGTAAGAGGATGGTACTTAATTGTATTTTGAACCCACTGTCAAAGCAAATTCATATTTGTATTAAATTAGCAACGTAAGCTTTGAAAATCTTTTTACTTGAAATCAAAACCTGTAAAATAAAACAAGAAAACTTTAGAACGACCTTTAATATCTAAAGTTGCTGGTCCCAGCTGGGGCAAGGTAGACTCGGGGTACTGTACTTTTGGACAGTCGGTGGGGTTGAGGTACTGTAGGCTTGGACTAGATGGTCTAAAGAAGAATGAGAGGTAGATGGAGAGAGAGAGAGAACACAATGGTTGGTATAGGCAGAAGGACGGGTGAAGGGAATACTATGCTCTAATGGTTGCATTTCATCAAAACAAACATTGGTGTATTTGCTGTCATTAAAGTCAGGGTTGATGTTTTAAATTACTTTTTCAATATCATGGACTGGAAATGTTTGCATTCATTATTCCTTCTATTAATTTAAGAATGATTGCAATGTTCCCCTACCAGTCCATGAACTAAAACAGCAGCATATTATCACCAAGATTGTTTTGACAAACTGGACCTTAATTTGTGTAGTTCAAATAATAATTGACTTAATTTTGATTGCTTGTGTATTTACCTAATTAGAGGTCTTCCACTCAAACTATGTCAGCTCTCAGAGGAAGGTTGTGACATGAGAGTGGACCGTTGACCGGTTTCTCTGCACAAGAGCCCGTCTTGTGACTTAATCCCACCTTGGCCGTACACTTCGTCCCATCTTCTGGGTTAATTCTGATGAAGAACCTTTACTGTAAACAATGAAAATAGCCTATTGTTACTTAAAAGTAAAATTATATTCAGAATAATAAAAAGGACCTGTGTATGCAAGTTGTTGCTCACCTCTGAATCAGCTCCAGGGTTGCAGAGGCAAACTCCTGGCACTCCATGTTTAGAACATAAACAGCCAAAAAACGTATAGCCAGTATAGCTAGTCCCATGCAGTCCTCTTGACTAGTGAGGATGTAGGCCACCTTCCCCTCTACACTCCAGTTCCAGCGAGTTGGAGTTAGTATTTCCTGAAATACACAAACATAGATGTTAGTAGAATAAAGGTAAAGCAAGTTTTAAGTGCTACAACAGAAAATAAACTAATATTTCCCTTAGCAAGCATGACAAGCCTTGGAATTAAAGGCAAATATGTGCCTCAATGTCCATCTTGGTTGCCGTGATCTATAACAGACCTATAACAAAACACAAACTGGTATTTGGTTTTTAATCTTTGCACAGCAGAAACTGCACGTTTTTACACATGTACATTAAACTTACAATGTAGTAGGTAGGTAGGCAGAAAAAAAACTAGTTCAGTACTTTAAATTAAAATGTTCATACT
The DNA here is from genome assembly GCA_026901105.3 of Galaxias olidus. Taxonomy (NCBI): domain Eukaryota; kingdom Metazoa; phylum Chordata; class Actinopteri; order Galaxiiformes; family Galaxiidae; genus Galaxias; species Galaxias olidus. Next base: position 33,338 of record JAPMUY010001583.1, on the reverse strand, counting down.
GTAGTCTCTAATTTTTGCATTGTCCAACCACCCAATCTGAAAAAAAGAAACTGTCTCCCAACATTAAAAAGGATGCTGCTGTATAACAGCCACGACTTTATGTTATCCCGTGGGAAAATGCCCTCAAAGTAAAAATGGCTACATTTCAGTTTAGCCTAACGTTAACAAAACCATTTCGCCCATACTAACTTAAACCTACCAATAACATTGCTACAGCACATTTTAACCTTTCCGCACATACATTTAGCTACTCTACTTCTCTTTCTACTAAACTTGCTAAATATACCGGAAAATTTGTTCTTGTATGTTTAGTGTTAACATAGTAGGCGATTCCTTGTCACATTATCGCGCTAAAACAATTTAAATTTGCTTGTAATCTCCCACTTGAATGGTAAGATTCTATTCCACTCTGAATGTCCATAACAATTCCTGAGGTTGTCTTGTCAACAACCGCTTACATCTCGGAATATTTTCATATTATTTTTACTGAAAAATCGTATAGGCATAACAAACAACACTAGCCTCAGGGAGAAGATTACATTTTTAGATGCTAACTGATGTTACGTACACGCCTAGTACCCTATACCTTCGATGTGGATACTTTCACAAATTATCGGGATATAATTTGAGGCCTGTGTTTAATTCACTTTTATTTTTTGAACTTTAAGTCAAGTACCATTCAATAGCATACATTAAAATATATCTTGAAACTTACCTTGTCAATGTAGATAGAATGTTCAAGGGGACGAAATGAATGGTTTCTTCATGTCGTCTTCACTCAGAGCACAAATAGTTTGGCACGAGCAGTTTTATTGTTTCTCAATTTGGCGCCTTGAATTTACAGTAGGTTACTGTGAGAATACCTCTACTACTGTAATTGGTACAGCTATATGTACTGTAATTCAAAGTATACAGTAATTTACTGGATTTCTCAAGGGTTTTCAAAAATATTACCCAATATGCAATGTACACTACAGTTATATACTGTGAACTATTTATACAATATCTTACTGGCAATTACACAGTTATTTACTGTAGTATTTACAGAAACGGAGAACAGTGTAGCCGCTTGCCGCGCCTCTATGAATATTGCAGATAAAGTAGATGTTGATCTGACAACGTTTGAAGGAGGGTACTCAATAATGCTGAAGACATTCTCAGTCACGGTTGCAAAAATATTCTCTTGGAGCATTACTTTCGACGTACAGTTGCAACTCTAATGTAATACATTACCATGAAAATGTACTATATTCAACACCATTTATGGATTTTTTTTTATCTCTCGTTTCAGTGAACAGCAACTGCACTTTAACCTTGTGTGAGGAAGTACCTATCTTAAGCCTGGTGAATAGTCTGAGTTCTTCTACTGTTGAGGGACTAAAAAAGCTTCACAACATCAAGAACGCATGCAGAGCTCTATTCTCTTTGTCAAACAATGTAAAGATTATCTTCATCGGGTAAGTTTATGTGTGAGGGCTAAGACTAAGTGGGAAACTTTGGGTGAACCATGTTCACAGATGTTGCATTTGAGACTTCTCTGTGTTTAGAATCTTTTTTTTTTTTGTGATTTAACATGTTCTGTCCTTATTATGCTGTGCTAAACATAACTCGTTTTCCAAGTCTTCCATCCATAACATTTGTTTAATGTCAGGCAAGTGTAAAACTGAAGGCAAATACATACAAATATGTATCAGTTATAATATTAATATTTAAAGAATAATTATGCCCAGTACATATAAAATAACCTACCAGAAATGTTTTTGGCAAGCTACAGTAGCAACCGAGGGTGTCAAGCTACAACAGAAATAGCTGTAGTCTGCATGAATGAAAAAGCAAATAAATACTTTTGTAACAAAATAAACATGACAAAGCTAAACTTGGTAGTCAGCATAGTGAAAATTTTTCTATATGCATATATTTGATCAGAACATAACGGAAAAAGTTCGCTTTCCGACAAGGGGGTGTTCTAGTTTAACTCGGACCTGGATTGTCTTGGGTCAATGCCCTTGCGCGTGCCGGAGCCTGCAAACTGTGGAATGGATTCCAAAACAGTGTGTCAAATGTCAGCATTTTCACCTACAACATGAAATAAACTTACTTTTTAAAAGCTGATTTGATGATTGTATAGATTTTGGTAGGCTACAGGAGAACTATAAGTTCTTGAAGTTACAAAGTTATTTTATATTCTACCACACAAATAATATAAAACAAATAGGCTGAGCCTGGATTCGAGCCTAGGCTGAACTGAAATCTCCGAAATTACTATATTGTCACTTGAAGCCTCAGCAAAAACTAAGCTTCGGGGTGCAATAGGCCTCGTACTCATTATACAAGTAGACTTAACATAGCCTTATACATTTAAACAAATGTTTGGAAATTGTTCATAGTTTTTTGGAAGCTGAACCTTCCCTAATAGGCATACTATGCAACGTTTCCAATGGAGCGCTGTCAGAAGAATGCACGGGCATCGAAGTGGGGGGAAAGTGGGACTGAATACCCAGGGCCCCAATGGGGGTGGGGGCCCTTGGAAGCCAAGAATGAAAAGTTTGTTTTTGTTTGCAGTTTGTTAGTTCTAAGTAATTAGTGTAAAAATGTCACAACTAAATAAAAATTGACTAAATAAATCAATTGAGAAACTGAACTTTGTATCCCAAAAAAATAGGCCTAGTGGTCTCTGAGGCCTCTCTTACGAAAGGCCAAAATCGTGTCTAAACGCAGCTAATCACAGCATGTCTTTCCTGGTGATGGGCAGATTGGTTCATTATGTGACTTGGTTCTTTAAATCTCGTTCAGTAAAATTAACTACTCTTTTTTCGAGTCTTTTTGTTCATTGGACGGGGACGGGTACGAGGGGTGTTTAATGCGAACTGACGTGTAATAATCCAAAAATCAATAACGGTCACTTATGAACGTTGTCACAACTTAAGCATGAAGCAGTCACGTTTACAAGTAAACTAAAGACTCAGTCCCTAAGGGTGAACTGCTAATTTATGTTTCCTGATCTCTCGTGCCTAGCCTATGCAGCTATCACGTGACCAGTGAACGAAAGACATAAGCTACGGTCAAATTCTTTAGTTTGCTTAGGAAGGTTCCTAATTGAGTCAAATGACCCGGAAGTATCTAAGTGGCAGCCATGATAAGTACTGGTCGAATTGTCTAAGTGCTAAGGAAAGGTGCTACAATGCTTCCTAACTTGTGTACTTTCGCATAGGATACACTGGACCATCCTTTACTGAAAGCAAAGAAGCAAATGCCGCCCCACAATTCCTTGTGGCAGCAATATTCAAAGCGACACCATTCAGCCGTTGATCGACTTGACCGACAAGGGATGCAGATCAGATAGCCTAGTTGTTTATTAAGCATTTTCCATCTTATGTTATGCCCTATCTTGCTAATATGCTTATATGTTTTCAAATGTCAGCATGTTAGAAACTTAAGAATCATGATATGTAACTATAGTAGCAGATTTGTATGCATAAATTCATAACTTGCATACATTTGACAGTTAGGCTTCATACAATCATATTAATTGGGATTCATGGGTGGCGATCAATATTGACAGGGGGATGAAGACGTGAGCAACCATTCTCAATGTGACATATTTCGTTTCACTTTTGTGACAGGTAGCCTATATTCCCTTTTTTAATTAAAATTCCAACCTTGATACTAAAGTAGGCTAGTATATTTAGGCCTATCTGGCTTGCCCGCACGTTTATATAGGCTACAAAACAACACGGTGACAACACACCGGCGAAGTAGTTAAGTTGCGTTTTTTGTAGGCTACAATAATTTACGGGACATTGTAGTTTCTACACAAACGACCCACGAAAACCACCGTTGCATGATCAAGTAGCCAAGTGTAAGTGCAGTCGGATTCCTTTAGCAACGTCATTGTCTTTTCCTAAGTCATTATGAATTCTCCTTCATATCTTTCCTTAACCCCATGACGTTTTCCCTCTGGATTAAGGAAAAGTACATAGTGAAAGTCATTAGGACGTATTTTATTGAGGAATTCGGATCCAGCCTTAGACCAGAAGACCCATTCGAGGGGTGAACTACTCTTTTGAACAAACTACTCAGACCCGAAGACCCATTCGAGGGGTGAACTACTCTTTTCTCTTTTCTCTTTCCTATACTGAGCCTATGCGGCTGTCACATGAAAATTTAACTAACGACTCAGACCCAGTTGTGGGGTGAACTACTCATTTCTGTTTCCTGTCTTGTCTTTCGAGTCTTTCGTTCACTTTTCACGTGACTGCTAGGCGTAGCATAGAAAACAGAAATGATTGAATTGGTTCACGAGTTATTATTACTGGTTTTGGGTCAGTTTTTTTCCTGTTTTTCACTTTACAGTTTACAGTCGAATCAAACAAAACAAGACAACCAGTTTATTAGACAGCTTATACTGAAATATTGTGTGATTTAGTTGTAGTTCGAGTGTGATTTTATTTGGCTGTATGGGACAACCTGATTTTAAATAAATACATCTTAAAGTTATATCAATATTGCGATTTTTTGGCTAAATACCACACATCAGGTTTTAGTAAAGGAGTATATTGCAACTGCTTTTAGGTAACTTAATTATCACAGTGAGTGAATCATAACTATGGCGCAGTCGTAACTACATAACTATGGCGAACTAAACATTTCTCATTTCTATGCCGAGCTATCACGTGAAAATAGAACGAACTACTCAGACCCGAAGACCCATTCGAGGGGTGAACTACTCTTTTCTCTTTCCTATACTGAGTCTATGGGGCTGTCACGTGAAAATTGATCGAACGACTCAGACCTGAAGACCCAGTTGCGGGGTGAACTATTAATTTCTGTTTCCTACACTAACTATGCTGACCGAAATTAATGAATGACTCGAACACAACTGTTGTTGCGCATGTGCAACCAAAATGAACGAATCACTCTCAGACTACTCGTTAGTCCCGAGTCATTTTAAAGATTAGTTCAAAATGAACAAATCGTTCATGAACGACACATCAATAGTCTTTCCTCAGGAAAGGGAAATCGGGGTACCAAATAAGAAAGAAAGGGATGAGAAAGAAAGGAAAATGAGGGAAAACAGCTAACTAGTTTTTTTCAAAAGAAAGGTGAGCACAAAACAGAAGGAAAAACTTTGACCACCGATTGAACGAGTTGTGTAGTGGCGCTGCTATGTCTTATTGGGGGCTTTATTCCAAATGTTTTAAGGCTAGCTGTTGCGCGTTATATCACAATAAATATGCAAATGAGCTACAATGGCCTACTTCACCAAAAGATGATACAAAACAACGTGTTCTTTAAAATAATGTCGAAAGAGTAAGAAATTAGGTTGGCCTATGCTGTACAGTCCTTTGCTGGCTAGTACTGAAAACGGATTGTTTACATACGTCTACATTACAATCAATCAATTAAACAGGCAATTATTTTCTACAATGTAGGCCTACAGTTCGGCCCAAAAATATTTGGACAGTGACACAATCTTCATGATTTGGGCTCTGCATGCCACCACATTGGATTTGAAATGAAACAACCACAACGGAATTGAAGTGCAGACTTTAAGGTTTAATTCAAGGGGTTGAACAAAAATATATGATTAAACATGTAGGAATTGTAGCTATTTTTATACAAACGCTCCTCATTTCAGGGGCTCAAAAGTAATTGGACAAATAAACATAACCCCAAGTAAAATGTTACTTTTCAATATTTTGTTGAGAATCCTTTGCAGGCAATGACTGCCTGAAGTCTGGAACCCATGGATATCACCAAACGCTGGGTTTCCTCCTTTGTGATGCTTTGCCAGGCCTTTACTGCAGCGGTCTTCAGTTGTTGCTTGTTTGTGGGTCTTTCTGCCTTAAGTTTTGTCTTGAGCAAGTGAAATGCATGCTCGATTGGGTTGAGATCTGGTGATTGACTCGGCCATTGCAGAATATTCCACTTCTTTGCTTTAAAAAACTCCTGGGTTGCTTTTGCAGTATGTTTTGGGTCATTGTCCATCTGTACTGTGAAGCGCCGTCCAATCAACTTTGCTGCATTTGGCTGAATCTGAGCAGAAAGTATATCCCTATACACTTCAGAATTCATCTGGCTGCTTCTGTCTTTTGTCACATCATCAATAAACACAAGTGACCCAGTGCCATTGGAAGCCATGCATGCCCATGCCATCACACTGCCTCCACCATGTTTTACAGAAGATGTGGTGTGCTTTGGATCATGAGCTGTTCCAATTCTCCTCCAAACTTTCTTCTTCCCATCATTCTGGTACAGGTTGATCTTAGTCTCATCTGTCCAAAGAATGCTGTTCCAGAACTGGGTTGGCTTCTTCAGGTGTTTTTTGGCAAAGTCAATTCTGGCCTTTCTATTTTTGAGGCTGATTAATGGTTTGCACCTTGTGGTGAATCCTTTGTATTTACTCTCATGAAGTCTTCTCTTTATGGTAGACTTAGATACTGATACACCTACTTCCTGGAGAGTGTTCTTCACTTGAGTGGATGTTGTGAAGGGGTTTTTCTTCACCATGGAAAGGATTCTGCGATCATCCACCACTGTTGTCTTCTGTGGACGTCCAGGCCTTTTGAGTTCCCAAGCTCACCAGTGCACTCTTTTTTTCTCAGAATGTACCAAACTGTTGATTTGGCCACTCCTATCATTTCTACTATCTCTCTGATGGATTTCTTCATTTTTTTCAGCCTCAGGATGGTCTGTTTCACCTCCATTGAGAGCTCCTTTGACCGCATGTTGTGTGTTCACAGCAACAGCTTCCAAATGCAAACGCCACACCTGGAATCAACTCCAGACCTTTTAACTGCTTAATTGATGACAGGTTAATGAGGGAAGAGCCCATGCAGCGTTGTTATTTTTTTTTGCAGCCTTCTGAGTCAATTGTCCAATTACTTTTGGTCCCTTAAAAAGAGGCGGCTACGTGTTAAAGAGCTGTAATTCCTAAACCCTTGCTCCAATTTGGATGTGAATACTCTCAAATTACAGCTGAGAGTCTGCACTTTAAGCCCATATTGATTATATAATTGTATCCTGAATATGTTTTCGTAAACAGCTAAAATAACAAAACTTGTGTCACTGTCCAAATATTTTTGGGCCTAACTGTATATGCTGGAAATGCAATGTATTGTCATGTCAGAAGTAATATTCCTTCATGTAATGAACTACACCGTAAAAAAAAATTCTGTCAAATAACAGTAAACGTCTGGCAGCACAGACTCCAGAAATATACTGTAATTCTACAGTATTCATAATGTGAAATTACTTCACAGCCTATTGCTGTAAAAATTAAATGCAGTATATTTCAGTGTTTTTTTAAGTTAACAGTAAAATACTGCTAGAAGAGCACAGCCTTGTAATGTAATTCTACAGTATTCATACTGTTTAACGATTTCACAGTCTATTACAGTAAAGGTTAAATGCAGTTCATGCCTGTGATTATTTGATTTTACTGTAACATTCTGGTAAGGGGGTTGCCAGATTACTTTAAATTCTCACTGTTTACTGTAGACAGGCATAATTTATAATACAATGACTCAATTCAGCAGATTAGAATATCTAAAACGTCAATCTTCAATGCAATTAACATTAGAACTTTATTGTTCTGTGGGTGCTTAAAAACATGCATTATGGAAATTATGCAAAATAAGCAATAAACAAAAAGAATATAAATCAAACATATTTATTTAAAAGGGCAGTGCCAACATAGATACTCTAAAATATTATAATTTTTTTAAACGGTAGGACGACCCAGAGAAATAAGGCTTAGAGATTTTGAGAATCAAAATAAAAACTGCCTAATAGTGTCTGCTTGAAACAATGGCAATAAGCAAAAATTCTTAAATGGCATGTCAGAGATGGCCCGTTACCAAATGTGAAAAACACCTAAGACTTAAGTATAATAATAATTCTTACCATATTATTGTTATAAGTGACTTATCTTATACCAAACTTGACCTGGGAACCAACAATTGGGTGAATAGCAAGGTGCCTGATACAGAGAAAATAAGTGTTTAACCTAGAGAGAACCTTGTGAGGTGCACATATGTTCTCTCAAAAAGCTGTTTAAAATATCTAAAATATCTATTTACTGCAATGTATTCTCTGCGGTCTGTGAAGATTTAAATCAGTAAGAAAATCTTTAACATATGCATCAATAGCAACATTTGGAAAACGAGCTGTACTATTAAGAAAATATACATCAACATGAACATTTGGAATATATGCATGAACAGCATCAATTCGGGGGAAAAAAACTGTAGGCTCCTGTTTTACCTCTTAAAAGAGTACTGTGAGGTAGGCTTGTGTTTTATCTCTTAAAATAGTACTGTGAGGTAGGCTTGTGTTTTATCTCTTAAGAGTCCTGTGAGGTAGGCTTGTATTTTATCTCTGAAGTACCTGTGAGTTAGGTGCATGCTTCAGGAAGAGTCTGGGTGGTTTTGAACAGTCCTGATTCAAAAAGGAATCTTCTGGGTCAGGCAGGCTGGTCGAGCGAGCGAGCGAGCAAGTAAGTCCCATTCAAAGTCAATAAGGTTCTTCAATAGTGTGTATTGACTGTGGCAGACTTCTTCTGGACGATCACACCCGTCTTCTTGGAGACAACCTTTCTCCAGATGGCCTTTGTTCCTCTCTCTGGATTGATCCCAATGAAACGCCTGAAATCATAATAGTCAAAGATCAGAGACTGAATGGAAAACTATTAGGAACACTTTGTAGTCCTAAAGAGGTAGTTTGGGTTCTATTACAGTCGATAGGTTCAACTCCTCTCTATGGGAAACGCTCTTTGAGCATGCATCATTTACTGAACACTATAATAACGACGGAGTCTGACCTCTGAATGAATTCCAGAGTACATGCCGCCTCTTCTTAAAACTGAAGGTTTGATATATAGTATATCACAAACACAGCAGCTAGTCCCGTCGAAAAGGTTGGTGTGAGGCACTCAGATATGAAACGGCCCTCGAGGGTGATCATCCAGCGTCCAATAGTGACATGCCCTGTTCCACCTGAAACTTCAAGTGATAGCAACATCAAAATGCATCTTACCATGCGTAAACATCTATAAACTCAAAGAACAATGGCCAATCAGATATTTAATATGTCTATCAATGAAATGCATACCAGGCAGTATCAGGCGAGGACTTGCAAATAGAGTGAGGGCTGTCTCAACATCAGCTGTGGTAGCAGACACCTGTAGGGAACAGACAAAGACATCCAAATGTGAACACCATAATATGGTTTTTAAGCAGGAAAATAATCAGAAAACACTGGGTGAGAGCAATCTAGAGGTAAAAAGAGTGGGCTTCTGAAGTATCCTCAGTCAATATGCTGTAAATAAATAGATATGGCATTCAAAATGTAAAACCTTGTCGAACATCGGATCCAGGAGGAGCAATGCGGATTCCGTCCTGGTCATGGAACAGTGGACCAACTCTTTACCCTTGCGGGGCTGTTTGGGGGGGCATGGGAGTTTGCCCATCCAGTCTACATGTGTTTTGTGGACTTGGAGAACGCCTACGACCGTGTCCCCTGGGGAGTCCTGTGGGGGGTATTGCGGGAGTATGGGGTACCGGGGCCGTTGCTACGAGCCATTCGGTCCCTATATAACCAGAGTGAGAGTTGTGTCCGTGTGCTCGGCACAAAGTCAAATGCGTTTTCAGTGGGTGTTGGACTCCGCCAGGGCTGCCCCTTGTCACCGGTTCTGTTTGTGATTTTCATGGATAGAATCTCAAGGCGTAGCCGGGGGAGGAGTGTGTCCAGTTTGGGGACCTCAGAATTGCTTCTCTGCTCTTTGCAGATGATGTTGTTCTGTTGGCTTCTTCAGACTGTGACCTTCAGCATGCACCGGAGCGGTTTGCAGCTGAGTGTGAAGCGGTCGGGATGAGAGTCAGCACCTTCAAGTCTGAGGCCATGGTTCTCTGCCGGAAAACGGTGGAGTGCTCTCTCCGGGTTGGGATTGAGTTGCTGCCCCAAGCGAGGGAGTTCAAGTATCTCGGGTTCTTGTTCACGAGTGAGGGAAAAATGGAGTGTGAGATTGACAGGCGGATTGGTGCAGCATCAGCAGTAATGCGGGTGTTGTACCGGACCGTCGTGGTGAAGGAGCTGAGCCGGCCCCGGATAAGCGGCGGAAAATGGATGGATGGATGGATGGATGGATGGATGGATGGATGGATTCAAAATGTAAAACACAGGGCAAGAAAGAGAACATAAACTTACATCTGTAAGAAGGACCAGCCCTGTTAGGTTCTCTCCAAAGTGTGCCATGAGCAGCTGGACAGTACGAAGTGCCATCTCATTGTCTTCACTATTAGAGAGGACATCCTTGACATCTTTCTTTGTGGGTTTTCCCCTGAAGTACTCTGTGATGGCTCTCCCACATTCATCCATACTGAGTTCCAAGCAACGAACTACATTGAGGTCTGTGAGCAACTCAAAATGAGCATACATGCACCTTTGAGTGAAAAGAAAAGGCCATTTGGATTCTAATATCTTCAACGGCAGCTGGTGGAAGTGCATTTATGTGACGACATTGTAGACAGAATGTGAGCTCCATTAGATTGTTGACCTCTGCTCTTTGAGCTCCACCGTCACCCTCCTGTCTGTAAATCTCCACCCGTCTTTGGCGGTTCTGCTCCAGAGACTCATTGGTTTCTTCTGGAGGGAGCTCTGGTTGAAATCTTGTACACCCATACGTGTCGGTTGGCCCTCTCTTGTATGTAGAATTGTATCTAGAGGCTCGGTGGCGTACATAGCTTCCGTCATGGTTCACATTCTCAGTGCGGTTTTTCACTTGAATCAAAAGTGATATATAACCACCACCAAAAAGTGACCCATCTGCTGCCATATCAGCAAAACTCTTTGGGTACTGCCTGATTATATTTCGAATCACGGTGAGGCACTGTGAGCGGGTGGGGTTAGCCTCATACCTCCTCATTTCATCTGCGAGTACTCGTACCATCTGGCATCGCTCCACTGGTTTAGGTCTCTTGCCACATGCAGAACGTATTTCTTGTGGCATTTGTTCCCAAGGGACCTGGAATGTTTCTGGCCATGTTTTCCGTATTTGAGATGTGGATGGCCTGTTGCTTGGATCACTGTTTTCTGCCTGGCTTGACAATAATGCTATGGCCGACAGCTGTGATGGGCTAGAATGAGGCAAAGTGACTGATGATGGTGATGGTGATCTGACAAAGCACTATTCAGTGGAGAAGAGGTTGGAATAGCTTGCAGATCCAACGTTACTATCGCCACCTCAAAAAAAAAATAAAGAAAATAAACTAAGAAAGATTTAGGTAATATCATCTTATCAGTTATAAGCTATCAGTGTCACTGCAGACATTTGGCCAATTGTGTATTTTGAACTTTTATGGCCTTTCTTTTTCTGTCAAATTAGCTAACGTAAAAAAAAAGCTTGACCTGTTTTGCACCTGCACATGTACTAAAATTCTTACAAAAATGTTTATTGGTATTTTTAGTTCGGCATAGAAAGTACATAAATGAATCAGTAGGGGACCAGCTTGTGTAGACCCCTATCAATCGCTTAAGTGACAAAGATAGAGAGTGAGATAAAGCAATGAAGCATTTTTAGTAACTTAACTGTAAAAGTATTGTCCAATACCAAGTACTGATCGGAGCCATAATAAGCAACAACAATATGATAAAATACGAGGTGAAATAAATTTTATGAAAAAATAATTATATAATTATATTATAATTATAATTATCAGAACGCAGATATTAAAGCTGGTTCGGCATGCAGTTGAACGCCAGTGCGAGCCCATTGAAAACTATTTGTAAATAATGTTTAAGCCTGTTCAGCGCTAGAGTGAGGCTAGCGTTGTCAATGAGTGAGTGTTTTTTAGATGCATCGTTTCTTGGGCTTAAAATCATCAAGCGATTCAGTTATTTGAGCGTATTGGCAAATGTTTGACATGTGTGGGTCTCTGATGTGTTTCAGTCTGTTTTGGGTTAATTCTTAAAAAAAATTGTACACACTACATTGTGTGAGGTACTTACTTAGTCATACTCATAAGTAATGTCAAATTTTGCAGGCTTGGGTTTACCATGTTCTGATCTGAGCATATTTTCACACTTAATGCAGTACCTGTAAGGATTTCTGGACAATATTTGTTTTGTGTAGTTGATTTATTTCCAATAATAAATACATGTGCATAAAGCAAGCATATTTTGTCCTCTCCCATGGTGATAACAGTATCAGAAACATGAAAGATAAATGTTATAACAGATAAATGTGAGATTAATTTGCGAGATTATCGCGATTAACTATGGACACCCATGCAATTAATCGCGGTAAAAATTTTTTTTTTACAGTTTGCCCTTCTATAAATGTAAAAAAATAGAGGGTCTGAGGTCCAGACCTCGCAGTTTTTGGTCAAATGGTTTGTGATTCTCTTCATTTTGTTGTTAGCTGCATTGACTTTTTAATGTTGATGAAGGAGAAATCCTTTTTTTGTGTGATTTCTGTGTGGTTTCTGTTTCTTATGAAATAGAAATAGTTTTTATATTTCAATAATTATATGCTTCATTATACTATTTTAATTTAACTGGAGTTAATCGTTAAAAATATATTTAATTGTTTTTACTACATTATTGGGAGTTCATTTTGACTTGTATTGTTTTAATCAATATTGTGACTCTTAACATTGCTTGTAAATGCATTTAAAGACTGTCAACAAATAGAACACATACACATACAAGTTACCATGAATAATTGCATCAAAGTAGTTGAGGTTTTTGAGTAATGACTTAAAAACCAGAAACTGTTACTATTGCTCCCCGTATCCCCTATATTCTAACTGTTATCAGGCTCATTTTGAGAACACATAACATTTCCATAAAGACTCAATGACATAGAGATTGGGCCTGTATTTTTAGTTGGTGTGATCTATTCTTCCACAGTACTGCAATTTATCCATCTACTCTATTTCATTCCTGAAGGATTGAGAGGACAGTGATTCACAACATCCTGAAAGAACATCCTGTTGGAAAATCCGAGTTCAACCTGGGAGACCTAGGTCTGAGCATTGTCCACCTTAATTTGACCAACAGCAGCTCTGGAGCACTGAAAAGAATGGTTAATGTCCCCGCTCCACAGGTAGGAAGAGTGCCAATTGTGATTAGCATGATAAGGAGAATAATGATTGTCACGTTAATAATGGGTTTACTTCGTTTTTGTATTTTATATATATATATATATATATATATATATATATATATACAGTGCTGTGCAAAAGTATTTACCTCTTTACAGATACTTACTGTTTTTGCACATTTGTCACACTTAAATGTTTCAGATTATCAAACAAATTTTTATATCAGACAAAGATAACCTGAGTAAATACAAAAAGCTGTTTTTAAATGATGATTTCATTTATTAAGGGAAAAAAGCTATCCAAACCAACCTGGCCCTATGTGAAAAAGTAATTGCCCCCTAAACCTAATAACTGGTTGTGCCACCCTTGGCGGCAACAACTGCAATCAAGCGTTTGCGATAACTGGCAACGAGTCTTTCACATCGCTGTGGAGGAATTTAGGCCCACTCTTCTTTGCAGAATTGTTTTAATTCAGTCAAATTGGAGGGTTTACGACCTGTTTAAGGTCATGCCACAGCATCTCAATCGGATTTAAGTCCGGACTTTGACTAGGCTACTCCAAAACCTTCATTTTGGGTTTTTTGAGCCATTCAGAGGTGGACTTGCTGGTGTGCTTCGGATCATTTTCCTGCTGCATAACCCAAGTGCGCTTGAGCTTAAGGTCACAAACTGATGGCCGGACATTCTCCTTCAGGATTTTCTGGTAGAGAGCAGAATTCATGGTTCCATCAATGACGGCAAGTCGCCCAGGTTCTGAAGCAGCAAAGCAGCCCCAGACCATCACACTACCACCACCATGTTTGACTGTCGGTATGATGTTCTTTTCCTGAAATGCTGTGTTAGTTTTACGCCAGGTGTAACGGGACGCACACCTTTCAAAAAGTTCCACTTTTGTCTCGTCAGTCCACAGAATATTTTCCCAAGTCTTGGGGATCATCAAGATGTTTTTTGGCAAATGTGAGACGGGCCTTTGAGTTCTTTTTGGTCAGCAGTGGTTTTCGCCTTGGAACTCTCCCATGGATACCATGTTTGCCCAGTTTCTTTCTTATTGTTGAATCATGAACACTGACCTTAACTGAGGCAAGTGAGGCCTGCGGTGCTTTAGATGTTAATGTTTAACCAGGTAAGTCCAACTGAGCACGAGTGCTCTTTTGCAGTGGTGACCTGGCCCATAGGGGGAAATTCACCAACTCCAGTTCTATGGTCAGGGCATTGACAGGAGGATTAGCCCTAAATATTTTTTTATGGTTGTGGGAGGAAACCGGAGCAGATTTACTCACGTAGGCGGTCAAGGCTAGTTTCTGTGCTTGTTGGATGAGGTGATAGGAAATGCTCCCACCTTCACCCCAACTGCCATCTTGGGTCTGCTAATATGTTCGGCTACTGTGCTCAAAAAGGGGATCGATGTAAAGGATGTTATTCCGGAAATGTAAAGCAGGGAGCTTCAATATGTAGCAGACCCAGCATGTCCTCCAAATGCTTAAAGACTGAGAGTTTGTCTGACTGAATTGGGTGTAAATATCACCTTGAGTCATGAATTATGATAAAGTCTGTGCCATTTTGGAGGGGTTGTAACATTGGGGTTTGATTTTTCCAAGAGGGGTGTTTAATTACAGTGTTCATATCACCTCCAAGTATCAAGAAATAAGAGTGTAATTTAGGTATTATAGAAAGGAGCTTATTCATAAAGTCTTCATCGTCGTGATTAAGGGCATACACATTCACTAACACCATTGTATGGAAGCCCATAAGGGACATTATTCAAATGAAAATGTAAACTTGAAAATGCAAATGCAACTCCACAATAGCATTATCACTTTCCACATTCGTATGTGTTATTTGAGACAAAATGTAAGTGAAAATGCAATCATATCATTTGCATTTGCATTTGCATTTTCAAAGGCTCCAATGGGCATTCTGTGCCAATATTAAAATTCAAATGCAAAAGCTGTTTGACATTACATTTTCAATGTCCTACCCCGCCATACTGCGGACAATATTCAAATGTTAATTTAAACTTGAAAATTAAAATGCAATATAAAAAATGCATCCTCATTATTCATTTGTGCAAGCATTATTTATGTTACAATTAAAATTAAAATGCAGTTGTCAAATAATTAGAAAATGAAATGGAAATCGCATTTGCCATTGCATTTTCAAAGGCTTCATCTTCAGTCCCACGCTGTGCAGTGGACAATATTCAAATGCAATACGCGAATCAGAGCTAGGAGTCTATTGCATTTGCATTTTCAAGTCACCACGCTCTCTTTGGGACAGAACATGAAAATTCAAATGCAATCTGTCAGTCCTCTCATCAAGGCGGGTCTTTAGTTTGGACCTCACTTCCTCCTTCAGTCACTTAGTATAGTGCTAGCTGTAGTGTAGCCAGAGCCATTTATGGCTCCGGCTGTAGCTAGCAGTGCATCCGGTGTGCCGGGAGATAACCACTTTGGCTTTTTGACGGCAACATAATTTTGCCATTAACAGAGGTTCGCGACAGAACAGAGAAAGTATGTGCTGTGATTTCCATTTCATTTTCAAATTGTTTGACAACTGCATTTTAATTTTAATTGTGACATAAATAATGCTTGGACAAATGGAAAATGAGGATAGATTTTTTATATTGCATTTTAATTTTCAAGTTTGAATTAACATTTGAATATTGTCCGCAGTATGGCGGGGTAGGACATTGAAAATGTAATATCAAACAGCTTTTGCATTTGAATTTTAATATTGACACAGAATGCCCATTGGAGCCTTTGAAAATGCAAATGGGATGATTGCATTTTCACTTACATTTCTTCTCAAATAACAGATACAAATGTGGAAAGTGATAACGCTATTGTGGAATTGCATTTGCATTTTCAAGTTAACATTTTCATTTGAATAAAGTCCCTTATGGGCTTCCATACTATTGGGTATTCACAGAGTGCAAACTACAATTACATAGCGCACATAGTATTACATGGTATCACAAATAGTTTCAACAGGATTAAAGGGAACATTTTTCCTAATCAATGTTGTTTGTTTTAGTATTAAACCTTTGAGACTGACGGGCGTCAGTCATCCACTACCAAATCCTTCATAAAAAAAAACTATTTACTCTGGAGACGATTTGTTTTTTATATTTTAAACTAAAGGCCTGTAGCTTTTATTGGAGACCAATTTGGTCGATGTATGTTGTTCACATACTTTTCCACAGACCTACAAAAGTAGGGAACATTCTTCCTGCATCGCCTATCCATAGTTTACGTTGCCCCTCACCTATCCATAGCATCTATTGTTATTTTTGCGGGGTTTTATGACGTCATTAAATAGTATAGGTCATGTCGACAACCTTCCATTGGAACACTCCTATTGGATCATACAACAGATAAGAGACGCAAAATAACTGTATTTCTAACTTCTACTAGCTAGTATAGCTAGAAAGAAAATGAGTACAATGGTCACAATATTGTGAATAGTTTAGTGGGAAAGTGATTTATAAGGGCCCATACACTTCCCTATGATGCCATACACCAGTGGCTACATTATAACTGCATTTAAACTTTACTTTCATGCTTTTTTGCTGTGTTTTGCTAATAATACAAAAAAAATTCAATGTGCGTTTTCTTTGTTTGTTCTTTATGGTCATTATGTTCGCCCGCGCATCCTTCGAGCAGACCAAATTATTTTGGAAAGATCTGTTCTCGAGGTCCTCCTTGTTGTCACTCTGGTGCTTGTCCGCCTTTTTAAGCGTTCCAGCCTATTGCTCTGATCTGAGAGGCAAACTTCCATTTCGGTGATGCCAGGTTCATAGGCCTCAAGATTTTTTTAGAACCGCACCCAGTGACATATTTATAAGCGAGAGAAGTTTGGATCTCAGACATGATAGCTGCCCGGTTTTTATCCAGTTCAGTTTTTAGAGCAGAAATAGAAAGCGCTGTGTCCTCATCTGACTTCTACGCCATTGGCACTCTGTCGCTGGTGTGAGCTAGCTTGGTAGGCTTGGCGGTGGTCTTCCCTTTCTGCTGCTTTTTGCTTGCCCGACATTGATGAAAGGATTTTTTAAAATCTTAAATCAACTCACTGCAGTTAAACAGCATCAGTTTGTTATGTGTAGCGTATGTACAGTTAGGCCCAAAAATATTTGGACAGTGACACAATCTTCATGATTTGGGCTCTGCATGCCACCACATTGGATTTGAAATGAAACAACTACAACGGAATTGAAGTGCAGACTTTAAGGTTTAATTCAAGGGGTTGAACAAAAATATATGATTAAACATGTAGGAATTGTAGCTATTTTTATACAAACGCTCCTCATTTCAGGGGCTCAAAAGTAATTGGACAAATAAACATAACCCCAAGTAAAATGTTACTTTTCAATATTTTGTTGAGAATCCTTTGCAGGCAATGACTGCCTGAAGTCTGGAACCCATGGACATCACCAAACGCTGGGTTTCCTCCTTTGTGATGCTTTGCCAGGCCTTTACTGCAGCGGTCTTCAGTTGTTGCTTGTTTGTGGGTCTTTCTGCCTTAAGTTTTGTCTTGAGCAAGTGAAATGCATACTCGATTGGGTTGAGATCTGGTGATTGACTCGGCCATTGCAGAATATTCCACTTCTTTGCTTTAAAAAACTCCTGGGTTGCTTTTGCAGTATGTTTTGGGTCATTGTCCATCTGTACTGTGAAGCGCCGTCCAATCAACTTTGCTGCATTTGGCTGAATCCGAGCAGAAAGTATATCCCTATACACTTCAGAATTCATCCGGCTGCTTCTGTCTTTTGTCACATCATCAATAAACACAAGTGACCCAGTGCCATTGGAAGCCATGCATGCCCATGCCATCACACTGCCTCCACCATGTTTTACAGAAGATGTGGTGTGCTTTGGATCATGAGCTGTTCCAATTCTCCTCCAAACTTTCTTCTTCCCATCATTCTGGTACAGGTTGATCTTAGTCTCATCTGTCCAAAGAATGCTGTTCCAGAACTGGGTTGGCTTCTTCAGGTGTTTTTTGGCAAAGTCAATTCTGGCCTTTCTATTTTTGAGGCTGATTAATGGTTTGCACCTTGTGGTGAATCCTTTGTATTTACTCTCATGAAGTCTTCTCTTTATGGTAGACTTAGATACTGATACACCTACTTCCTGGAGAGTGTTCTTCACTTAAGTGGATGTTGTGAAGGGGTTTTTCTTCACCATGGAAAGGATTCTGCGATCATCCACCACTGTTGTCTTCCGTGGACGTCCAGGCCTTTTTGAGTTCCCAAGCTCACCAGTGCACTCTTTTTTTCTCAGAATGTACCAAACTGTTGATTTGGCCACTCCTAACATTTCTGCTATCTCTCTGATGGATTTTTCTTTTTTTCAGCCTCAAGATGGTCTGTTTCACCTCCATTGAGAGCTCCTTTGACCGCATGTTGTGTGTTCACAGCAACAGCTTCCAAATGCAAACGCCACACCTGGAATCAACTCCAGACCTTTTAACTGCTTAATTGATGACAGGTTAATGAGGGAAGAGCCCATGCAGCGTTGTTATTTTTTTTTGCAGCCTTCTGAGTCAATTGTCCAATTACTTTTGGTCCCTTGAAAAAGAGGCGGCTACGTATTAAAGAGCTGTAATTCCTAAACCCTTGCTCCAATTTGGATGTGAATACTCTCAAATTACAGCTGAGAGTCTGCACTTTAAGCCCATATTGATTATATAATTGTATCCTGAATATGTTTTCGTAAACAGCTAAAATAACAAAACTTGTGTCACTGTCCAAATATTTTTGGGCCTAACTGTATGTAGAAAATATATTGAATAATTATTTTCTCCCTAATTGCTGCAAACTTCATGACCTTGGATATTCCTTACCCTGCCTCACATATGGACTACCATTTATCCCATGATCAACTGTGACTTTCGGAACGATAAGGGAAGCGCTCTCCTGTTTTGTTACAGAACTTTAAAGTAACACACTTTACCTATTTTAAATCATCCCCAGCTCAAGCCTTTTCTTGACCTACAGTGCCTTGCAAAAGTATTCACCCCCCTTGGCTAGTTACTTATTTTGTTACATTACAACCTGTAATTTAAATGGTTTTTTGATCTGAATTTTATGTGATGGATCTGCACAAAATAGTCTAAGTTGGGGAAGTGAAATAAGAAAAATATATATTAAAAATTATTTTTTAAAATAAAAATCTGGAAATTGGCACGTGCATATGTATTCACCCCCTTTTCTATGAAGCCCCTCAAAAGTTCTGGTGCAACCAATTACCTTCAGAAGTAACATAATTAGTGAAATGAAGTCCACCTGCGTGTAATCTAAGTGTGACATGGTCTGTCAGTATAAACACACCTTTTCTGAAAGGTCCCAGAGGCTGCAACACCACTAAGCAAGAGGCATCACACCATGAAGACCAAGGAGCTCTCCAAACAAGTCAGGGACAAAGTTGTTGAGAAGTACAAGTCAGGGTTGGGTTATAAAAAAATATCCAAATCTTTGATGATCCCCGGAGCACCATCAAATCCATCATCTTCAAATGGAAAGAACATGGTACCACAACAAACCTGCCAAGAGAGGGCCGCACACCAAAACTCACAGACCGGGCACGGAGGGCATTAATCAGAGAGGCAGCACAGAGACCAAAGGTAACCCTAAAGGAGCTGCAGAGTTCCACAGCAGAGACTGGTGCATCTGTACATGGGACCACAATAAGCCGTACACTCCATAGAGCTGGGCTTTATGGAAGAGTGGCCAGAAAAATGCCATCACTTAGTGTTAAAAATAAGAAGGCACGTTTTGAGTTTGCCAAAAGGCACGTGGGCGACTCCCCAAATGTATGGAGAAAGGTGCTCTGGTCAGATGAGACTAAAATTGAACTTTTCGGCCACCAAGGAAAACGCTATGTCTGGCGCAAACCCAACACATCCCATCACCCCAAGAACACCATCCCCACAGTGAAACATGGTGGTGGCAGCATCATGCTGTGGGGATGTTTTTCAGCAGCAGGGACTGGGAAACTGATTCGAGTCGAGGGAAAGATGGATGGTGCTAAATACAGGGATTTTCTAGAGCAAAACCTGTTTCAGTCTGCCTGTGATTTGAGACTGGGACGGAGGTTCACCTTCCAGCAGGACAATGACCCGAAGCATACTGCTAAAGCGACACTCGAGTGGTTTAAGGGGAAACATTTAAATGTGTTGGAATGGCCTAGTCAAAGCCCAGATCTCAATCCAATTGAGAATCTGTGGTCCGACTTGGAGATTGCTGTTCACAAGTGGAAACCATCCAATATGAAGGAGCTGGAGCAGTTTTGCCTTGAGGAATGGGCAAATATTCCAGTGGCAAGATGTGGCAAGCTCATGCAGACTTATCCAAAGCGACTTGCAGTTGTAATTGCCGCAAAAGGCGGCTCTACAAAGTACTGACCTTAGGGGGGTGAATATTTATGCACGCTGAAGTTTTCTGTTATTTTGTCCTATTTGTTTGCTTCACAATAAAAAAAAAATCACATCTTCAAAGTTGTGGCATGTTCTCTGGATGAAATGATGCAAACCTTCAAACAATCCATTCTAATTCCAGGTTGTGAGGCAACAAAACTAGAAAAATGCCAAGGGGGGTGAATACTTTTGCAAGGCACTGTATATTTATAAACCTATCTTACCTTTTAGCACTCATGTTGTCAGACGTGTCTTTATTTCACAACCAACAAACCTTGGTAACTTTAACTATTAATACCATTGTTTTCCCCTGTCATGCTTTTGTTTACTTAAGTATTTTTATATCACCTAACTGAAGACTTATGTTGTCAGATGTCTTTATTGCGCAATTACAACTGAGAAGAAATATTTGGGTATTAGAGCGAGTTGATATGCAGAATATGCAGTTTGACATCCGCTGGTGTCTCTGAATGGTACATGTCCACCTGTTTGCAGACACATATTTGGCACCCTTGCCCAGGGTAAGTCTTAAAACATCAAACTAAAGCAGTGTAAACACTCAGCTATACTCTTACACTATATACTATACTATACTATACCTTTTGTGTTCTTGGGTACTTGCTTTCTAGCTCCTGGCAAAGTCATGCAAAAGTGTTGGCTGGATTCGAGAATACTGCTTTTCTTGCAAGCCTGATGTTGTCCCTGTTTGGGGCTTATGACAGGTTCTAAACATTGCTGCATTCCAGGACTTTTCCTCAACTTCTATCTCATGGCTTTGGAGGCTGTGGCAGTAATTTCCAGGAGTTTAACAGGGTAAAATATCTTAATTCGACAAATTTTCCACACTGCTCTCTAAAAGGAACTCAACCCCCTGTACTTCACTCCTGTAAATAAAAACAAGACAAGACAGAGTAATTAGACAAACTCAAAGGGAGAAAAATAAAATGAATGTCATGTTTGGCTTGATTGGGGTTCTAAATTAATTGGTACTAATCCAAAGATTAGGTGCCCGGACAAGGTAACATGATGAATTAATAAAGATACTTAACTTTTATTGTCTTTGCTAATGCGAAATTTCAGAGTGCAGAGGGGACAATGCCAGATTGAATGGAGTGGTTAAAACTCTGGGTAATACAAGGATTGAGGGCCGAAACGCAAGACTTAAGCAGGGCAGTTGGAATTTGATCTAGTAGACAACTTGAGGGTTTCATTTTGCGGACAACAGCCTCTATTTCTTCTTCTGATGATTCAGAAAAAAAGGGGAGAGGCTGAGGTGGTGGAGACAGAGGGACAGGGATGAAGATGGACTGAGCAGTGGAAACAGAGATGATGGTACGCGGGGTTGAATTCTGCTTTGAAAATGCCTATCAAGCTGTTACACTGCTCCTCGCTGGACTCGATGGAAGAATGAGAGTTGGGCTTCAAAAGACAGTTTATTGTGGAGAACAGATGTATAGAGTTTCCTTGGTTTTTGCTGATGAGGTTGGACTAAAACGGTGATTGAGCTTCTTTCAGGGCAGTGGAGTATTTTTTTTGGTGGTTGCGATAAGCCAGTTTGTGGACGGTGAGGCTTTGGCGTGAGTTTCCTCCGGGTACTACGGTTTCCTCCTATCAAAAAAAATGCTCCATGCTCCTACCAGTGCCCTGACTAGTCACTGCCAATTCAACTGGAGTCGGTCTGTGTGTCCTATGTGTGTGAGCAAGTCTCTGTCGCAATATGTTAACTGGTGGTGCTATTTTCCAAGATAATTGGTATGTAGGCGGTGCTTTTATACGTCTTGATCTGTTATCTCGAACATAACCTGCTCCGGAGCAGGTTAGATGTGCATCATAAGTTACCATGGCGATTTACCTAGGTAAAAGATGACCCACTGTCGTGGTACAGTGGGTTAAAGCTGAAGCTACCTCGCTAACCCCAAATCTTTCTTCGTGGTATAGGCCTCTGGTATAGGGTTATCGTTTGTTTTAGTACAAACAGAATGTCCAAGAGCATATGAAGTATTGTCCTCAGTGTTCAGCAGTAATGTTATTCGACACAATCGATTATTTGACCCTATGGTTTGATTAGTATTGGTCACTGAAAAGATTAGTTCTAAAATATTTGTGTACTTTCGCACATCATTATTGAATAGAGGGTCAATAAAATATTTCGTGCTGAATTTAGATTTATTGCTCAGATAAAAAATTTTTGTTTGGGTGTTCCTGTTATTTTTTTAAATGTGGCCAATATTCAAATTCAGTGTGAAATGTTCACGGTTCTTAACGAACCCGAATGTGCATAAGAACAATAACAGATTCCATCAGTCGCGTGAATTCTGATATGACTGTTCGGAATGAGGTTGCATTGCAAAAAATCTGTCCTGTGTCAGATTTAGGACCACACATCAATGTGACCAAAATCCGAATTCAAAAGATCAGATTCCATGTGACTTGTGCTGTTCACACTGTTAAATTTGTTGGATTTGGGCCACTTTTGCTTGCAGTGTGCGAACGTAGCCTTAGGGTACATGATTCCACTGTTTGAGGTACATTTATTACGCATTTATTTTTTCTATTTTAACAATGTATTGCATGTGCACACAGTATAAAATATATTTTTATTTTCCGCTTACCCAATCATCAAATTCAAACCTACTGTCTCTTGCTTCAAGTTCATACACGTATGGAGAAGCAATGACACTTGTTTGATATAATGCTATTTGAAACTAAAGCGACTTGATTTCTATCACTTATTTCAGGAAGTCGTATTTTCGTAACTGCATGCTAGATGACCCTTCCGTAGGCTCTTTGAAATCAAACACAATACCACCATGTTATTTAAACAATTGCATATACAGTATGTTGTACCCTTTACTGGTTTTTGAATGTTGTAAAAAGTATGAGGGTATTTCTTTGAATTCTATACTGCAGCTGTTGCCAGAAAACCAGAAGTTCATCCCAGAGACATGGCTACCAATTGATGCCCTTAGTGACATTCCACAGGAAAATAGAACGGTGGGATTGGTTACCTACCAGTCACCCAACCATTTCAAGGTATATTTAAGTAGCAAAGTCCATGTACATTTATATGGAAGCATATTGCTGTCAAAATGTAAATACAAAAAAGTTTACCAGTGGGAAATGGAAATGCATTCTCAGGATTACGCGGTATTGCATTTCTCATTAGAATCAATATTTTTTGTCCAATATGTTCTTCAAATGTTTTAGTTGTAATTTATTACCATGCCTGAAATTTTCATTTATACCTTTGGATGTGAGTGTTCATTTTTATTAAAAAAGTTATTCCAAAAATTCAAATATTCTGTCATATCAAGCCAGGGGCGTAGACATAGACATTGGTGGGGTCATAATTCTGTAATCATTGTTGGGTGGCGGCGGGGGGACTGAAAAGAAACTATCATAAGATTGTCTTAAAAGCACAGTTGAATTATATAAACTAACAAACTTAAGGGCTGGCTAAATTGGCTGGCTGTTTTCTGAAAGGCTGTAAGCCCCCCCCCCCCCCCCTAGTCATCGGGATTTAAAAAAAAGTTACCAACAATTTTTTTATTCACTTTCTCCTGTTAATTGGTGTATCTGTAATCATCCTCCGATCCTTTTTTAGATGAACGAGGAGTTGTTTTCATCCTTGGCCATCAGGATTGAGATTCTTGGGGGGACACGATTAATAAACCTGAGCACATCAGTGAAGATGAAGTTCCGTTTGTTTGATGGTACTGACCGGCATGTAAGTGTTTGACTGTCTTTATCTGATGACTCTTGCGATATGTTCATGTTAGGGGTTATATTTAAGGAAATCGTCGGCTTGCCAATTATCAAGACTATTCAGTGCTTTCTTAATAAACCCAAACACAAAATACTTTTGTAACGCTTGCATTCAACAGAATGGCTGTCAAATGATTACAATTTCTAATTGCATGAGTGTCGATAGTTAATATTAATCACAGATTTTATGTAAAAATAATCATGTAAAGGGATTTTTTTCAAGTTTTAATACATTGGACAAAATATTCTTGTTTTATGCAAATTTATTCATTATTGGAAATCAATTAACACAAACATTGTCCAGAAACCCTCATAGGTAGGCTATTGCATATAGCAAAAATATGCTAAAATCATGCCAGCTAAATTTGACATTACTTACTAATATTACTAATATAAGTATCTCACACAATGTTGTGTGTCCAACCTTTTTTAAAGCATTAACACAAAACAATGGACTGAAATAATTAGGGCTGCCACTAATGACTATTTCTCTTTTGTTTAATTGAATCGATTAATCTAAACAATATTTTCTTCCTCACAAAAAGAGCAAGAGAGAAAGAGGGGAAAAAACAAACAAAAAAAACAAATACTAATAATGAAAACATAGTCAAATACACACTTTTAATTGTATTGATAAAAAAATTCAAATAGTATTGATTTAATGTATGACATTCCCTAAACAAAGAAAAAGAAATGTGCTTAAAATAATGGCAGAAACAAAATAATTAGATAAGATACATGTTCCAGCCCATCGCGCACAAACACATATTGAAATCTTCCATGAACGTTGAAGAAGCGCAGATTCTAGCCTAAACATTTTCTCAAACACTTATTTAATGGTAGTTCTAAGGTAGCGGGCAGACAACTTTATGACATACATAATGTGTTTATTTAGCAGTTACACGATATTGAAGAAAACTCTCCCTAACGGTAATTTAATAAACATCATAACATGAATAGAAAACACTTTTCTAGCAATCCATCATCCAGAATAGCGTGTCTTCTCTTCAGGTGCTTGATCGTGCCATAGCGCTAGTGCTGGTTTGCACCTTATTGTCTTGTTATACTATACTTTCATACTTTTGGAGCCTTGGATCTTTTGAAAACTTTTACATGGAACTGAACCGCTGTTGAACCGCTATTGACCGAGTGACTCACTGCTACAGCCGCCATGACTTAGTAAAACTAAGATCAACTGGTTAGATCAACAAGATTAGAGCCAAAAACGACTGAAGAAATTGAAGAAACGATTTTGAAGAAACGCATTTGTCATAATAAAGTGAAGCATTTTAGAAATCAAAGGTGCATTCCGAAAATGAAAAAAAAAACGATGAGTTGGCTTAAAATATTGATGTCGACGTCATTGATTATGTCGACTAATCGCGGCAGCCCTAGAAACAATCCAGGGACCCACACAGGTGAAGCATTTACCAATATGTTCAAATCACAACTCAAATGGCAAACTCAAGCCCAAGAAACAATGCATCTCGACACTAAACATACTCATTGTACTACACCGGTCTGCAAAATGTTCCATGACTTCAGCAGCCTAAAGATCAAAGATCCCTCGCACTTCTAATGAAACTCTAACCTCCAACCTCACATGGGGAAAGATAAAGGGTCACAAACACATTCAGGGTTTTTTCTGCATAGAGAATAAGAGACGGCCGCCTCCTTCAAATTTCATGCCGCCTCCTGCTCTCCACAAAATTCTGACGGGTGTCTTAATGAAAGCCCTGTTTTCTAACAAGTGTTGCACTTGGTGGATTTGTCATTTGTAACTGCAATTCCGGCATTACACTGTCGCAGATTTGGTGGCGCTGTATTGCAATCAGCATAGTGCACCGGGAAAAGAGCTTCCAAAACCTATACGGGGGAGCTGCAGACCTGGAGCCCATGCAGCTACAGGCTCCGTGCAGTTAAGGACACTGACAGATGCGGTCCAAACGTAAACGTATACATTAATAACCGTCTGTACAATTAGACGAATTGATTTTACACTTAAAAAAAGCAAAACAAGTTATTTAGCTTTACTTTGCGATTGTTTAGTGAATAACTTAACTTTGTTATTAACATAAGATCAATTCGTTAGTCTATAGACGTTGACCTTTATTTTTTTTTTTACGTTATTTAGTTTCACATTAAAATGTTTTTTAAAATGTATATATAAATGTTCAATTCAAATATGAGATATGAAGTATTCTTATTAAGATATGAGATATGCTGCACTGATTATACAATGTAATGAAAAGCACTATGCTATTGATTAAAAAGGCTGCCTGAGTGTTTTAGCATGTTTTTTGATACACAGGAGCCAAGTGCAATTGAGTGATCCAGTTGTTCAGAATTTATATGTAAACGTTAAATTCAAATATATAACCCCTCAATACATACAGTGTAATGATATGCACCATTGTTTAAATATCTGCTGTACTACTCACTATTGTTTGTCATACATCTGCAGAACAGATTTATACATAGCATTTTACGAAGACAAACAATTCATGCCTTTCTAAAATAAAAAGGAAAAAAGAAAGAAAGACAACTTCTTCGCGACCCATAAAGTACTTATTAAAACTTTAACCTATGGGAATTGACTGTGGCCCTCACCTCTCTTCTTTAAGTTAATTTTTTTATCTTTCTGACTGTGTAGCTTCTTCTTCGTCTTCTTTTTGGTTCTTTATTGGCGGTTGGCAAACCAGTTTAAGGTGCATTACCGCCACCAACTGGACGATAAGTATAGTACTAGCCTAATAACAGGGTCCTCAAACTGCCTAGGGCCTGTAGCTGCATGGGCTCCAGGTCTGCAGCCTCCCCCTTCTCTCCAAAACTGCCAAATAGGAAGAAAAGAGCTGCAATTTTTCTAAATTAATGTTAGCCTACATCCCATCAGTGTAATGTTTTCAGCTTTGCAAATATGGCTTGTAGAATCAGTATTTATTTTACAATGCAAGTTCAATATGATAATTGTTAATTTCTTTAGTCATATAATTATGAGAACTCCTAAAATACACTGACTGGCTCAAGCAAACCCTTTTTTAGCAAAGGCATGATACATGTATGAAAAAGATGGTAGGGTTGGCAAAATCGCTAGCACCACATCCCAGGACAATCAAGTTTTCCCATCGGGCTACCCTAACCCTGTCCGACAGGCTGTCAGAAATGCCTCTTAAGTGAAATAAAATGTCCTCCATTATTTGCCTTATCTGATCTTTTGACGATCGAAGAAACAAGTTGTTGATTACAATGGTCGACAAACTATTACTCTAGGAAGTGTACGCGTTAATTGGAAAGGTACTAGTGGAGTTGTATTTGGGCCGTTGTGATTCAAATTCTTGCAATTCTTGTGATTCAAGTTCTCCCAATTCTGTAGACTTGCATAATGCACCTGTAATCCTTCTACACACTTCTTACACTTGCATGCGAACAGTTTATACTAAGGGAAAATCCCATCAAAATGATATCCTAATCTGTACAGTATAAACAAACATAGTAGCAATGTTTATATTTAGCTCATGCTTTACTAACATTTCATTCTTCCTATCTACAGAACAATTCCAGAGTGCTATGTCACTTTTTTGACGACCACGGTGAGTATAATATTTTTATTATTGAGAATTGTGATTTTTTGGGAAATTGGCTTTTGCAGAAATAGTTAAAGAAGACAATTCTTTCTTTAAATGAACATGTTAAAACCCGTCATGTATTTATTATGATACTTCCATTATTCTACACAGCCATTTTTTGTGATAGGTGTTATTTTTAAGTATATGATCCTACTGTATAGCCTAACCAGGGGACCTACCCGGTAGATAGCGTAGTCGATAGAGACGTGGACTTTTACACCGGAAGACTGCCGATTCGTGTCCCGAGCAAGAGTAAACCATTGCATGTTTTTATGAAATCTTAATTTATATTTAATACAAATTTCTTCCAATCCATGCACAAGTTAGAGCAGGTTATGCGTTTGAATGTGTGGTTATTCAGGAGCAGTAGGCCTACTGTGTGTGCATTAACTCGCTTTGGCCTTGCCGTGCAATATAGTCCAACTCTTGCCGTGTGCGCAATCATGATTAGAGTTCATAGTTGGCATAGCAACACCCCTCCCCCACCTAATGTTGCTGACACTCTCGTGCAGCATCTTCAGAGCTCTGTTTGTGCCTCAACATGACGAGAAGAGACGGTTGGCAGTGGTCAACGTTGGAGGCGGGCTTTAGCCTGCCCACCCAATCAAAAGTTTGAAACGGTACTGGAATTTTCTGTGCTATTTTTTCAGTGGCTGAAAAAAAAAAAAATATATATATATATATATATAATATATATATCTTTTTTTTTTTTTTTTTTCTTAACCTTTGATTGGGTGGGCAAGATGCACATTTGGGTGGGCTTAGCCCACTCTTGCCTCTGCCTACCGCCGGCCTCGCACACAATTTGAATGTTACTGCCACAAATCCATGGCATTACAAACTGCCCCCAGCTGCCCTGAGCTTTGTGTTGGCCAATTTAGCTTCCTTTCCTGAACTCTCACACTGACAATGCCCAAGGCTATGGTCGAATTCTCTATTTTGCTTAGGAAGGTTCCTAACTGGGTGAAATGACCCGGAAGTATCTAAGTGGCAGCCATGATAAGTACTGGTCGAATTCTCTTAAGTGCTAAGGAAAGGTGCTTCAATGCTTACTAACTTGTGTACTTTAGCATAGGATACACTGGACCATCCTTTACAAAAGGAAAGAAGCAAATGCCGCCCCACAATTCCTTGTGGCAGCAGTATTTAAAGCGACACCATTCAGCCGTTGATCGACATGACCGACAAGGGAAGCAGATCGTATAGCCTAGTTGTTTATTAAACATTTTCCATCTTATGTTATGCCCTATCTTGCTAATATGCTTATATGTTTTAAAACGTCCCATGTTAAGAATCTTAGAAGAACTTAAGAATCATAATATGTAACTATAGTAGCAGATTTGTATGCCTAACATAAATGCATAACTTGCATACATTTGACGATTAGGCTTCACACTATTATGTGTACTAATAATATTACTATTATTATATTATGTGTGGCGATCAATATGAGTTGACAGGGGGATGAGGACGTGAGCAACCATTCTTAATGTGACATATTTCGTTTCACTTTTGTGACAGGTAGCCTGTATTCCCTTTTTTAAATAAAGTAGGCCAGTGTAGCGCTTTTTGTAGGCTACAATAATCTACGGGACATTGTAGTTTGTACACGGACGACCCACGAAAACCACCGTCGCATGATCACGTAGCCAAGTGTAAGTGCAGTCGGATTCCTTTAGCAACGCGATTGTCTTTTCCTAAATCCTTATAAGTTATCTTTCATGTCTTTCCTTAACCCCATGACGTTTTCCCTCGGGGTTATGGAAAAGTCCATAGTGAAAGTCATTAGGACGTACTTTATTGAAGAATTCGGATACAGCCCAAGATTTGTAGGTATTAGCAGTATGTCGTAGGTCGCCCTAACAATAAAGCTAATTCTTGTAGATTCCATTTTCCACAAGTCCTGCCAGGTAAATGCCAGGTAAATTTCTCTGCTCTACACTCTCCCAGTTAATCCATTGCCCTTGTTTGGCTTGTGAGAAAGCGTTGGCGTTCCTTGCATATTCCAGCTGCATACGTACATATTTGATCTATCACCAATTTGTGTTGTCTAAAGGAGTTGATCTTGACCACCTTTGTTTACTTGTGCCAAATCCAAATCCTCCTTGTCCATGTTGTACTTGCCTTACCATTTATGTATGTTTAAAGGCTGCCTTTGCTTGCAGCACTGAATCTTTTGTATTCCATGTCTGTCTTGTGGCTATTGTGGGCTATGCTGGTCGCACTACAAAAGCTTGGGATTCTGCAAGTGTAATTTCTAATCTAGATTTAGTCCACTTAAATCCCTCTGTATCCACGGTAAGTGACAGCTCTAGTGCACCTTTCCTATAGAGAGGCGGGCTACAAAGACATTGTTGGACCCCTAACCATGTTCTGGCATAAAAGCAAATTCTTCTATCTAGCTTTTTGAGCTTTCCAAGTTTTGCCAAGAATGAAAACAACTTCTTGTTAAACTGACAGTGCAAGCTAGTTTTAGTTAGAAATGCACCAGGTTTTGATGAGATTACACCAAGTAATACTAAAACCGAATTGTGTCCTAAAATGGACACAGTACTACGGAACTCATCTCTTACACTCATTCTGCATTAAACGTTCACAATCCTCAGTTTCAAGTGGACACACAGGCTCAGGACGGATGTGGCCAGGTCGCTCCTCAGAGTCTCGCTGCCATATTGTGTGGCTCAGTTGTTTGGAGCATCTCTTTCCTCCTGTGCATCCTTGCCGCTTGGTAGCCTACTTAGCCTATTGTATTTATTGTAATGCATTATAGCAATATCCAAATGAATACATGTATTTACAGCCGGCCACCCTAATAATAATACTAATAATAATAATACGTACAGTTATAAAAGGGTTCCACAGCTTTGCTGCTTGGACCCCTAATAATACGTACAATTACAAAAGAGTTTCGCTGCCTTACTGCTTGGACCCCTGATTAAAGCTGCTGGCAGCCTCTGACGGGTCCTAGCTGTCTGAAAGAGCTTGAGATTGTGAAAACATGGACCTGGTCAAGGGGTAGACTGATACAAACTGGAAGAAGAGAGATTGAGAGAAGGATGTCCAAAAATTATCTAAACCTCAATAGTTGTAAGACGGTCCTGAAGGTTGTGGCTCCTCAGGCTCTGCTCAAAAAGGTTATCAGATTTGTAAATGTGGCTACAAAATCCAAGTTTGTGTTTACATTTGCGAGTGTATTGAGATTTGTTTATTTGTAGAAAAATGTTGTGTGAATGCATACATATACTGTACGTATCTGTGAATACGTAGACAAGTCTGTGAATTCATACATAGAGTTTTCAGCCATTAATATCTAAGTATGTTGCTGTAAGAGCTGGAAATACAGTCATGAGTTACAAGTCACGCGGGCCACTCAATTGGATGTCACACGTGACTTTTGCTAAACTTTTTCCGTGGCAAAGATTTGTGCATGTGGCAATTCGTAAATGTGCGGCTAGGTTTGTCTGAGCGGGGAACTTTAACTTCAAAAAACACAGATCTATTTAATATACAGGCATCTGTGAACACCCAGCAAGGTGCTCAGGGTCCAGTCGCCTCGCTCATATTCAACGTACCTTAGTCTCCGCTGCTCCACTTTATCCATTTTGGACCCAGGGACAATACTGATATGCAGCAATGTCATCTCCAGCTAAATAGAGAATAAAGACGATTAATATAAATACATTAAGTGATAACTTACAAGCCACAGTAGCAATTTACAGCAATGAAAGGACCTTAAGGTTGACTGTAGACATGCTTTTTACAAAAGTCTGAATATGCAGGTGTGCCTACTACAGAAACAGAGAGGCCATAGGGAGTAGGCCTTAGATTAACAGCAATCAATCCATGGTCATGAGTGACTGAACAGTAACTTACACACATTATACACTCAAAGGATATGTGCCAAGGCATTAGCTCTCTAATACTAACATGCCGTTTAAATAAATAGCATAATCTTTAATGATACTGTCATGACATTACGATATAAGGAAGTCATGGAGCTAGTTAGCCAGCTAATGCCAACATCCAGTAGGCAGCTGGTAAAATAGCTAACGCTAAAGCCAACACTAACATATGGCCAAAGATGTTTTAACCTTTTTATAAAACACGTAATTAAACTGTCAATATGTACGATTTTTTTATTTGGTAAACGTTTAGTAATAAACACAAATTAATAAATTGTCAGTTTTTCTAAAAGTGACAGTTTTAGTGCCGAAAAAAGTTTTTTAAATTTGACCAGTTGTTACTTCTGTGTCGCCAACTGAAGTAGCCAGAAAGCATAAACATTATACAAACGACTTTGACCTTACAAAGTGCTTCATGTTATCAAAACAATGGTAAAACCGATTGTCTTTACATTTTATATAATCGTAAACCTAAATTAAGGGTACAGTATTTAAAACTTGTACTTGGAAAACAGCAATAAATCAATCAAAGTATTTTTTATATCGCAGTTACAAAGCTCTAAAGTTCTACAACTCTTAAAACTCAATATGAAGCCTGCCTGGTCTTTTAGCAATCACAGTTAAAATATATATCTCCAGACAATAAGACAATTTAGTTTCTAATTGTATAATTAAAATGGTCAATAAGCCTTATGTCCATCTTAGATTGTAGTCATTGTACACCTATCTCCCAAAAACATCTTGCCAATAAAACGTTCACTCATTGGCATTAAAGCATAACTGCAAATGACTGACTATGACTATTATATGATATATACGCATAGTATGTACATTGCTCAAAAAATTTAAAGGAACACTTTGAAAACACATCAGATCTCAATGGGGGGAAAAAATCATGCTGGATATCTATACTGATATGGACTGGGTAATGTGTTAGGAACGAAAGGATGCCACATCGTTTGATGGAAATTAAAATTATCAACCTACAGAGGGCTGAATTCAAAGACACCCCGAAAATCTAAGTGAAAAAATGATGCGGCAGGCTAGTCCATTTTGCTGAAATTCCATAGCAGCAACTCAAAATGGTACTCAGTACTGTGTATTACCCCCACGGGCTTGTATGCATGCCTGACAACGTCGGGGCATGCTCCTAATGAGACGACGGATGGTGTCCTGGAGTATCTCCTCCCAGATCTGGACCAAGGCATCACTGAGCTCCTGGACAGTCTGAGGGGCAACCTGGCGGCGTCGGATGGACCGAAACATAATGTCCCAGAGGTGTTCTATTGGATTTAGGTCAAGCGAGCGTGGGGGCCAGTCAATGGTATCAATTCCTTCATCCTCCAGGAACTGCCTGCATACTCTCGCCACATGAGGCCGGGCATTGTCGTGCACCAGGAGGAACCCAGGACCCACTGCACGTGCGTAGGGTCTGACAATGGGTCCAAGGATTTCATCCTGATACCTAATGGCAGTCAGGGTGCCGTTGTCTAGCCTGTAGAGTTCTGTGCGTCCCTCCATGGATATGC
>JAPMUY010001581.1:0-18931 GCA_026901105.3 Galaxias olidus | reverse complement strand
TATCCTTAAAAAAAAAAAAAAAAAAAAAAAAAAAAAAAAAAAAAAAGACGAGCAAACGATGCGCGGTCCCCCCCCCCCCCCCCCCCCCCCCGGATGTTTTCGTCAATCTGAAGATCTCCACTTGTTTTATCACACGACGATTTTCGTGGAAAATCATCAAGGCCCCTAAGATGGAAGGAGAGGCAAGTGTTATTGTTTGATCATATTATTAAGTACATGACATTTTATGCATGTCCATTATGTTGCTCTTAATGCTCTAAGGTTTTATGACGATTGAAAACACTGGTGGTTTGTCTGAGAAACATTTACCTATTCAAATGATCCCTAAAACATCCGACAAACAAACAAATCGAAGTGTTATGTGTCTTACACAAAATGACTGTATGCTTTACGTGGAGAGTGTTTGGCTGTGTAATAACCCGATGGGCTGGTAATTCATGGTTTAATATAATTACAGTTGAATTATGTGTGTGTGTGTGTGTGTGTGTGTGTGTGTGTGTGTGTGTGTGTGTGTGTGTGTGTGTGTGTGTGTGTGTGTGTGTGTGTGTGTGTGTGTGTGTGTTTGTGTGTGTGTGTGTGTGTGTGTGTGTGTGTGTGTTTGTGTGTGTGTGGTCATGTGTGAGTAGGAGTTTATCTCAGTTCTTGTGTCATGCATTTCTATGTGTTTGTGTTTTTTGCATGTACAAATGGAGAACTAGGAAACCATAGCATGCAAGTGAGCCTGATCAATTATAACTAGTTGACTACTGTTAAAAGAAAGGTTTTGAATATCTCTGCCAAGTTTTCTGTTAAGGCTATTGGATTTATAGCTGAAGCGGATCAATACTCAAGTGTTTACTGATTCTGAGGCATGAATCTTTTTGAATGGCTGTTCTAGCAGAATGGAGTCAGGGGGAACATCATTCTGTCATTTGCAGATGAAGACCTAAAACATGGAACCTATGTTGTTTCACTTTATGTAACAGTTGTGCCTTGCAATCTAAGAAATCGTCTTTCCCATTGGTTAAATAGATGTATGGCGATACTATGACCTCTTTTTCCACTGTGGGGTTTGGTCTATTTTAGCCTGAGTCAATTTAACTGTCACCTCCAGGCAGTTGTTATGACAACAGAGGATCGAGCAAAAGAGAGATACAAAGCAAATTCATGGAGGAAAAAGAAGAAAGGAAGGAAGCAGCAAGGTCTGTGAGCCCTCTGAGAATGAGTGTATATGCCATTATAGACAGGGAGTGGGAGAGGGAAAGATAAATGTTTTAAATTCTGATCAAATTCTTCAACATATTTTGAGTTTGAGGGTGAGTGTGCCTATGGCTGATCATTTCTACTGAGTCATTGTGATTCAACAAGTAGAGGCAGAAAGTGATGGGCAGATGAGAGGTGAAAAGAGAGGAAGGTGTTATGGAAATTCTACATATTAAACACGACGAGACCAAATAATAAAGTTCAATACAAGTATTTTATTTAAAAAGGTACTTCTGCAAAGGATCAAATGCGTTTGCATAAGGATCACCCCAGACAGCGTTTAAGACACTGTCCAAAGGAGATTACCCCGTATTCAGTTAACATCTTTCTTATATAGAGTCAGAGGTGTGTCTTTCCTCTGTGTCCAGGCACTCCACTAAGACACTCATGTATACAGAGTGATGCATACAAAGTGATACACATCAAAGGCCTGGCGTTTTCTTTAGAGCCATCCTGTCGTTACCCTCAGTCATCCTGGCTTCAGTGTGATTCTTTTGACAACAAGAATTGAGAACTACAGGGCAATCAAAGAGGCGAGAGGGAGATGGAAGAAATAGTAGTGCTCCTCTGTGTGTTGATCTTGTTTGTTCACACTATCGTGGGCTGCTTTACACTGTAATCTGGCAACACATGTATGCATCCCTTTGTTTTTTCAAATTAGTTAGATTGTATGTGTTATTTATAGTCAATTTGATATGTTTTGTAGCGAGCAATTGCTACATAAACAGTTTACCTGACATTTAAAAGTCTAGGTTTTGTCCCCCTGCTAATTGTCACTGTAAGCCGTATCTTATATTACCTTTGTTTACGCCTATAAGCCCTCTCCCCCTTCTGCATGGCCCCATAAATGAACAAAATCACCATGGTGACTGGAACTACCTATGCTACTGCACATTAGCCTGCCTTGTTTGACCTGCTAACACAGCCAACGATATAATGTCAGCAGGTTAGGTAGTTATTCAGGAAGTCAGCCATCCCAAGTGTCCCAGCCTTTCTACGTCAGTGATTGTGTTCGGAATGTGTCCGCTCTATATTCTCTCGTTCTATGGCCTGAATCACCTGAGGTATACCTGGTCCTGATCCACTGTCTCAAATAACCTTCAATAACATGCCCTCTCAGCAGTGCCACTGTATAGTGTCCCTTATTACTGTGTTCAGCAGAAATCACACTGAAACCTGTTTCCTGAACGCTGTCCTGTCAAGGAGATACATTTGGAACCCGAACCATGCTGCCACATGGGGCATTTCAGGTCATCGGACAAATTTAGGCTGGCACTCTTTGCTCTTTTGGTTAAAGAGTTCCACAAATTAGATAATAATTAATCAGAACTTCTCTGTGTGAATCTTTTTTTATATTGTTAAAATGGATAAGGTTTCTTGCTTTCATGCTGGCCTATCTTTCCATAGGATCAGCTGTTTACTTGATAAGTGGCCTTACCTAAAAGTCCGGTTTCCACAGTTGTTACCTGAAGTTATGTGTGTCAGGGGCTATACCAGAGCACGGTTGTGAATATGCTGGTCTTACTATTGTTAACATGCAATAAATCACATCCACATGGTACAGTCTTACAGTTTTTGTCTGTATTTTGACACAATATACAGTTTTTTAAATTTACCATACCCCCCTCCCCACCCAATTTACAAAACGGTGTTCTTTCACAGTGCAATGCAGAGCTTGTAATGTAACAACATACGTAATGTAACCCCACCAATTGTTGTTATAATCATATCTCTCCTTGTCTCTGTTGACTTTTTTTCTGAGCAGAAGAGCCAGGTGACAGGATACCTCCTGTTTTCCCTGTCTACTGCTGTCATTGGCTCACTGCAGTTTGGCTACAACACTGGGGTGATCAATGCACCCGAAGAGGTACACATTACATTATTAACAATATAGTGTTCATATTTTGTCAATGGTTTTGTAGATGTTCCTTTTTATAATAGTAAAATCCATATACCAATCCATACTGTGTGAGAAAACTTGTGTTTTTTCATAACAGGAGTGCACTACAATATAACAATATACTGTACATTGTATATTATACTGTGTCTCGGTGATATCGCTGGATTCTATATACGGTATTCTTTAAATGTAAATTTTACAATTTATTGTGCAGGTGTTCTAGTACATAAAGGATATTACATTACCCTGTGACATTATGTGTGGAACAGCTCCTCCACCGTTTAATCTCTCTCTCTCGAAATCCTCCTTTGCTCTGTTTTTCCAGAAACTGCGATCTTTCTTCAATGCCACTTGGATGGAGCGCTATGGAGAGCCCATTAGCCCTGGCGTGTGCACCATTGTGTGGAGCTTTGCAGTGGCCATCTTTAGTGTTGGAGGCATGGCTGGCTCCTTCAGTGTGGGTGTCATGGCTAACCAATTTGGGAGGTAAGGGAAGACACCTGATAGCCCTTCCTTTATAATAAAATAATTTTGACTGTAATCCTATATCCACAGATCCATGTGTTGTCAGTAGTCCCCACAGTTGATCTTGTCGAATAGACGTTAGACATTGAACAGCATTCTTTACCTTGATCAGTCTTGGATGAGCTGTGAATACCCATTACGTTGTAATGCAATGTAGTTGTTGGTGAGGTTGACTTGGCTCCAATGTGCTTGCATTCACTTCAGTTGTTCTCAAACTTAGTTCCTCCTACTATGTTTCCTTAGTTTTTGCAGTTTTTTACACATTGTGTGTAAAATGTTTACAGAAATAGATTCCCAGTGATATTGTCAGCACATTGATTTTTTCATGTTTACATTGGCACTCCACCATTAAGGCCTGTTGTTGCCTTGACAACTTGGACAAAATAGATCGATCAATCAATCAGTCAATAAATTATTCCTCTTGCCTCTTTCTCTCTGCATTTCTCCTTCTACTTAAAACCTCCCTCTCTCCCCTTCACTTCCTGTCAACCCATCCCCCAATCCCCCCAGGCGTAGGTCAATGTTCCTGGTCAACATCTTGGCTGTGATTGGCGGACTCCTCATGGGCTTCTCCACCATCTGCTCCTCTTATGAGATGGTCATCGCTGGGCGTCTGATTATCGGCCTCTTCTGTGGACTGTTCACTGGCCTGACGCCAATGTACGTTGGGGAGGTGTCCCCCACCCCCCTTCGCGGGGCCTTCGGTACCCTGCACCAGCTGGGGGTGGTGGTGGGCATTCTCATTGCACAGGTGAATGAAGTCTCCTGCTACATACATCCATCGTGTCAAATTAGCATAAATTTAGGTTTAATTGCTAAACCTGTGATTTATGTTAAATTGCTGATTTATTACTGTATTGATGATAATGCCAGTAATATTGTTTTCTTTTAAACAACTACACCTTCCTATTCAAAAAGTGGATTATCATCTCTTGTAATATTTTAGCTGATGTACAATTCATCCACCTTATCCTAATACAAAGAAAATATTGGGAAACTCTGTAAAAGAAGTTGGAATGAATAGATTTTACTACCCCCCTGTTTGTAGATCTTTGGTCTGGACTTCCTGTTAGGCTCGGACAAGCTTTGGCCTCTGCTGCTGGCCCTGACGGTCATCCCAGCCGTGATCCAGTGTATCCTGCTGCCCTTCTGCCCTGAGAGCCCCCGCTACCTCCTCATCAATCAAAACAAGGAGGAGCAGGCCCGCAAAGGTGCACAATAGGTTTCTCATTCAACCCAAACGTGCTTAGTTTGATTTATGATTTAAGGTTTTATTCTGAAGAAGTGATGTTAAAGTTCTATAAATACATATTTTTCCATATTTTATTTAAAACATGGATGTCAAAGCAGAAACAGTGCATGCAAAACAGAGACAGACAGATACAATTGTGACTGATATTGTTTTTACAGTCCTTGAAGCTTGGCTAAGGCCCTAAGAGCAGGTTTGGCCTCCGTCCATAAAGTGTGCACAGTTTTGTACACTGCTCGCGCTCTCTCACTTAGTCATGCTGGAAATAATTAATTGACAACTAATAATCATAATAATTGATGGCACGTGATTTTTCACTTTTCTAAAGTGCTTTACACCATAAGCGGAAACTCAGTTTAGTTTTGCAATGTGTAGTAGCACCATCTGGGTGATGGCCAGGCAGCCCATTTAAGCCAGGCATGCTTGTCATCACACATGGGTTTTAAGACCAACTGAAGAGCCACAAGGGGCAGGATAGGGGCTAGATGAGTGTATTGGGAGCTCAGCTAAGGGGATGATTGGGTGGCCATGATATCCACACACATAAATAAACACTGTCTTTCAGTGAAGGAGGAGGCAGAAAAAGGGCAAAGTGAAAAGGACACTAGCTTTTCAGACTATTTTGTGGGATATTTGGGGTATTATTTAGGACGTTGGACAGCGACTGCACAAAAAAGATGCACACATTTATTTACATAATAAAGAAAAACGTACGTGGAAAAATAATGTAAGGATGATTTTAGCGCCACCCGTTATCTCCACGATATTGAAACTGTTTCTACCTCCCGTTTAGGTTCAGAGGTGAAATCCCAAAAGCCATTGTACCTGGAACAAAAGCTGACATTGTATCTTCCATTCTTAACCACAGTAGGCTATCCTCACACTGTCTCTCTGTCTTTCTTTTCTCTACATTGTTTCCCGTCACGCACCCCAGCCTTGGTACGTCTGCGAGGCTCAGAGGACGTTAGTAAAGATATGCAAGAGATGAAGGAGGAGAGTGCCAAGATGGCCATGGAGAAGAAGGTGACCATTCCTGAGTTGTTCCGTATTGCCGCCTACCGCCAGCCCCTTCTCATCGCTGTTATGCTGCAGCTCTCCCAGCAGCTCTCTGGAATCAATGCTGTGAGTCAACTTCAAATCCCAGGGGGCAATGGGGTGCACACACAATAGCCCTTCAATCTTATCTGTGGAAATGTCACTGTGAGGTCCTGAATCAAAGGCCTGGGGCTGCATAATGCAGCGTTTGTTCTGTGAGGCGATTCAGCGAACGTGAATGTTCAGTTGTCTTTCTGGTAAATTGTAGCATGGAAATCAAGCTTGGTTTTGCAATACTAGTTTGTACGGTGTACTGTAAATGTGATTTATTGGGATTATCCAGCGGATTACACAATTGAGTTAATTTTACAGCTGTACAGAAATAACTCAAGTAATACATTATTGAGGTAAAACAGGTGTGACAAGGTTTTTCTTCAAAAAAGAAAGACACTGGACAAGATCTATCATATACAGTACAATAGTTTATGAAATTAATGTGTTAAATGTTTTTCAGGTCTTCTATTATTCTACTGGCATCTTTAGCTCTGCTGGTGTTAAGCAACCCATTTACGCTACTATTGGAGCAGGAATTGTTAACACAATTTTCACTGTAGTATCTGTGAGTACAAGATGTTTTTATATCTTTCTATATTTATGTGTGTGCATCTGCCTCTGACTGTTCTGAAGTGTTTGCTCACTTGTGTCTTCATTTTCTCAAAGCTCTTCCTGGTTGAGAAGGCAGGACGAAGAACTCTCCATCTTGTTGGATTGGCTGGCATGGCAATCTCTGCCCTTCTCATGACTATCTCCCTCCTCTTGGTGAGTGACAGTTAATCACTGCATTTAATTTAATATGTCTTTCATAAAGGAAATCAGAATATGGTTAAAAATCGACATGGTTAACGTCCCTCCCCCTCTTTTTTCTGAGCAGAAGGACATCCCAGTGATGAGTTACCTGAGCATTGTGGCAGTGATGGGCTTTGTGGCTATGTTTGAGATGGGGCCTGGCCCAATCCCGTGGTTCATAGTGGCAGAGCTCTTCTCCCAAGGTCCCCGCCCTGCGGCCATGGCCGTAGCCGGTTGCTCCAACTGGACAGCAAACTTTCTAGTTGGAATGAGTTTCCCGAAACTAGTGGTACAATTATTTATGTTTTTATTGAATGCGTTTCCGTTATTATTATTTGCATTACATGTACTTTTTACTGCACAAAACTGGACTAACAAATTTTGCACAATTCTTTACTGACTTCTCAACAATACGCATCGTTTTCTTTCCCTCTGTCCACTTTCCAGGAACTCTGCGGCCCCTTTGTATTTATCATTTTTATGATCTTTCTCATCCTCTTCTTCATCTTCACCTATTTAAAAGTCCCTGAGACAAAGGGCAAGACCTTTGACGAGATTGCCCAATGCTTTGGGAGCAATGCTCCCCCACCATCTTCCTCTTCTGCTGAAGCTCCTCCTAGCAGCAGCAGTGGGCCTGTGAAACTTCCTGCCTCACCGGTCAAGGAGAAGGTTCCATTGGTGACAGCGCCAGCCGAGGCACCAGTGGACACTCCAGCAGGTGACAAATCCCAGTCGACAGTACAGGAGACCTTGTAGAGTGGCTTTGTTGGGTGTTATAACAAGGTATTTATTGTAGAAGGACGCATCAAAGATAAATTGTTCCGTATTTTGAGGTACCAATCTGATGAAGAGGTTGACCTTAGAAGAACCATGTGTTTGATTTCACAAGCAACCTCTCTGTGATGTCTTTGGTGATTCCTTCTTTCAAAATTCCTGTGATGTTCTTTAAAAGTGAGGAGTTTGAGTGTAAACGTTAGGTGAATAGTCAGGATACAGATCCAAGTTTAATTTATTAGGAATTTGAGATGTTGGAGGGTTATTTCAGAATTGAAATAAATATATACGAAGAGCAAAATGTGCACAAAGGTTTTTGGATCTACAATAGATCCTTATGCAGGTGAAGATGGCTAATTTATCTGGAATTGTGGTGCAATACACAGTTGTTACTAACGTATTACATTTATTATTAGTATTCTAACAGCTAGTGAGTATTCTGTTGTAGGTAAACTAATTATTATTTTCCTTTTATTACGCTTTTGTCCAAAGACTTCTTGTTGCAATGTCAAAGGGTTGAATATAATGGCACCTGTTCAAGACTTAGAACATCAAAGCTGTTTTAAGTAAATTAATTTTAAATGAAGGACTAAATTAGTTTAGGAATAATGTTTTAACCTGTCTCTTTCCTGGCTAGAACACTAAAGAAGAAAAAGTTTAAATTTAGCAAATATCTAAGCCTTTGAATAGAAATAGGTTTAAGAGATTTATTAGTAGTGATAGTTATACAAATGCAACTGAATATACAGAAAATATTTTTGCCAAATGCTTCAGCTGCACCTTGTTAACTAAATATACAAATATAAAAAAGGTATTATTCACTATATCCACAATTGCTAATATACTGTACAATTGGAAAAGCACAAGAAGCGCTTTAAAACTCTAATCCACTTTTAAAACCAGTGTCCAAATAGTTTAGTGATATATAAATTGAGTGAGTGCTTATGTACAGTAATTTATCATAACAGCCTTAGAGTTACAATAAATTGTTAAATAATATTAATTTAAAAACATGAATTATATGTGACCGAAATACAGCAGAATTATAAAACTA
Source organism: Galaxias olidus (assembly GCA_026901105.3). Lineage (NCBI taxonomy): Eukaryota > Metazoa > Chordata > Actinopteri > Galaxiiformes > Galaxiidae > Galaxias > Galaxias olidus. The sequence goes on along the minus strand of JAPMUY010001581.1, from coordinate 10,306 downwards.
CCAATTAAATTGCTTAAAAAACAACTTGTTCATCTGTTTTTGACATGAATAAGTTTGTCTGATGTAAAATGGAAAATAACATTAGACACATTCTCTCAGTTTATGTCTGTCATACTGTGCAATTGTTGCATTTGGCTGTAAAAGAGTCATGTGTAACTTAAGTTACTAAGTTTTTCCGAGATGATTATAGTTGCCTATTCTGTGTGTATTGTAGTGCCACTCTGAAGTGTAGTGATCCAATTTGTTTGACCCCGTTTTTAAATGACTATGTAAGGAGTTCATGCTCTGACACTGTTGTGCGACACAGTCTGAGAAAGAATAACCATGTGCAATGTTATTATCATTACAAACTGTATAAATATAGTTATTTACACATTTTTATCCAATTACATAATTTATATAGATATGTGACATAAATAATTTTAAGTTCAGCTGGGCTTGTTTGTAACTTTGCCCTGACAGCACTTTCACAAATATGATTTGTCTAGAGAAGGAAGGCACGGTAATGAATTTGTGGTGTGTTGATATAATGGTATATATATTGTCCTGTGTTGCACTCGAAAGAATTACATTCCGTTAATCGTAGTGTAGAACATTTTTGACCTCTCCTTCATGGACCAGCTTGCTTCCATGGTTGCATTTCCTTGCTAACTACTGTTCAGATCTATGGTACTGTACTAACTCTAATCAATGCTAGTCTTGGGTCAAATGTTATTTGAAATACCTTACCTACAAGACTTTGGTTTGTTTGGTTGAGCGCATAAAGATATTTCTAATGATTGTGTCTGGTGTCTCCAAAGACATTTGAAATATATAAATGCATTATGACCCATGTTTTCTTTGGACCATAAACTCTTATGCACACATGTCAATTCAACATTCATCTACTGTATAAAGTTAAGATAATATTACCAGTTTGTAAATATGTATTTTTCAAAATTAGGTCTATTTATTTGTTGACTGCAACTGCTGTATGTGTGTTTATGTTGACCTATGTTTAGGTGCCTACTGCTAAAAAAGGGAAAAGATTGAAAGAGGAAGCTGGGTATGTTATGGATGGATAAGATTCAAAGCCAGTTGGAGATTGAAACACGTTAAAATACCTTTATTGTTTTTGTTAGTTCCAAACCATGTCCTTGTAAAAGGTGCCCCTTTTCCTTATCTCATCAATTCATCCCTTTTACATTTCAGTATTTCACAGATTTTTGTATTGTCTTGTTGTTGAATGTTTCTCAGAGAAATTTATGTTGCTGAAAATATATATGTTTTGACTTCATCCCTCCAATTTTGAATTGTTTTCACATGTTTGAAGATTTGTAGTTTTTCCTAACCATTGAAAGATGCTTTGCAGATGTGCTGTTGATGTGTAATACCTGTATGTATGAATATTCCTGTATGTTTCTGCTGCTTATTTGTGCCTCTGTGTGTACACCTTCCAGTTGTACTGTGTGTGTATGTGTATATATATTCACTTACTTTCTCTGGAGTTTATTGTCTTTGTGCACCTCTTTTTGAGGTACCACATAAATTGCATTTTCAGGTAAATTGTAGCTACAGATATTCACAAATTTAGAAGAACATAAAATGTTTGCTTTGAATTATTTAAACAGCATTGGTGACAGATAGTAATTATGTTTTACGTGCTCTTTTCAGTTGAGAAAAAGTGTTGAAGATTGATTGTACATTTTTGGTGGGTCACAAATCTGGCAAGGGTGTTTCACACTTAGTCTTTCACAAATTTAAAACAACAGAGCACCACAGTTGTTTCACACAAGTCAGTTTCACTTGTATTTGTACATATAAATATAGTTGTTAAATAAAAATATACATTCGTCACAATCCAAACTGCCTCACTATTATAACTAAATTATTGTCAAATTATAACAACATTATGCAGCACCGCAGTAAAGGAGACTCATAATAGATGAGCAGTTACAGTAGTATACATTATCCACAACATTATAGTGGCGTAGTAACAGCAACCATACACTGCTATGTACATCAAGTACAGTAGATTTCATTTTTAAGCCGTTTGGTTACACTAGCTAAAACTGGCAGTACGTACGCGACCGTCCGTCATTCCACTGCGCCGGAAAAGGTAAGGGATGGAAAAAAGGAGGCGTTGCCCACCACATCAGCTGCAACAAAATTATGCAAAAAATATTAATAGCATTGCTATAGCTGGTGCTAGCAAGATGCTAATATAAAACATCAAATTGCACAGAGATTTTTCATCAAAGATACAGCCGTCGGGAGGCAATTGCACTGGCAAGTCGCTGCAGCCAGCCAGAACCAGACACATCATCAGACGGTGAGAATTTGGGCTTGCAGCTTGCTAGTTTACGATGCGCATGTAGTTAGCTAGCGATCATGGATCTGTCAGCAGAAGGTTAACTATTTAATTATCTTAATTAGTGCAACAAGTAGCTAAGCATCTTATTTTACTTGCGTTGTAATGGATTTACAAGTAACATACACAAATTATATATTTGCACGTGCACGTATTCCTGGAATATTCATTGTTTTACATAGTACAGTACAATACTATCCAACACATTTTTGCTGATTCAAAGCTAACGTTGCAATCTTCACTCCAAACGTTAGTTTTATGCATTGATTTGGCCTGCAGGCTTAATTAATTGGTCTGGATTCTCCGCTGGCATCTGTTAAGGCTCAGTGTGTGGAATCATGTGTAGGCTATATCTTTAGTGGCTGAAATGAATGCATCTTCTATGGCAGTCTCTCTAGAGTTTGCTTGATAGATGGCTTTTGTCTTTCTCTCCAGTGATGGAGACTGATGGAGACCAAAACCAGCAGGGCTCAACCAATGGGAGTGCTGCATCAGGGACAAGCTCCCGCCCCTCTCCAATGAACTCTATGTCCCTTTATGAAAGACAGGCAGTGCAGGTGATTGTTTGTGTGTGCACTCAGGCTTGTCTGCATTTGTACATGCAAAATGTTCATACATCACCTGGAAACGTCAAAGTAAATCTCTCAATTTTCCCCTTAAGCGCTCTCATTCATAACTGTCTGCTCCATCGCACTACTGCAGTCAGGACTGCATCATCTTCATCCATAAATCAGTCCTGTGGGGTACATGTCGGTCGTGCAAAGTCATCACTCGTCTTTCTGCCTCTATTTCTCTTTTCGTGCCTTTTGTGTACTGTATCACGGAAGGCCCTGCAGGCGCTGCAGAGACAGCCCAATGCTGCTCAGTACTTCCAGCAGCTGATGCTCCAGCAACAGATCAACAGTGCCCAACTCCAGAACCTGGCAGCCGTGCAACAGGTCATTTCTTTTTGTGTTCTGTTGTTTGAAAATGTGATCTGCTGTTGATCCAAAAAGTTTTTTGTAAGTTTAATAACCCTGTTCTTTCCCGTACTATTCTTTACTTTCCTATCCTAGGCCACCTTTGCTGCCAGTCGCCAATCCAGTCCCTCCAACAACAGCAGCTCTCAGACCACCAGTAGTACCACAGCCGTTTCTGTACGTTCTGCTCTACAATGTATTTCTGGACAATTGTGTTTTTTATATACATATTTTTGTACAGTTATATTTTTGTGTTTTTAGTAGGACATACATTCAATTAATTGAATTAATCTGCAGGTGAATGTAACAACCTCTGGGGTAGTGGCCACATCCAATACCCGTCCTGCTGGTCAAGCTGCTTCTGCAACATCTACAATTAGCCAATCAGTATTACTTAGTGGAAGTGCTGGTGGACAAGGTCAAATGTATCTCAGAGTAAGTTTTGTTTTTGACTGTTTGTATAAAATCGGGTAATATGGGGATGATAGTGTTTCAGGTAGCGCACCTTATCACTCTCTGTATATTACTGTCCTCTATTTTCAAATTTTCAATTTTTTTTCTAATTCTTTCAATATTAGACATTTGTTATATTGACAGTCTTTGTTTTGTTTTTATGCAGGTCAACCGTTCTCTAAGGGCTCCCATTTCCTCACAGCTCATCTTCATGCCGGGAAGCACAGCAACAGCTGCTGTGGCAACAGTCACTCAGCAACAACAGCAACAGGAAGTGATACCCACATCCTCCTCTGGCAGCCAATCAGAAAATGACCAGGTGGGAGGCTTGTTGCTTTGGCACAAAAATGCATTTCCTGCTTCAGTGCGCCTTTGCTCAATAACAGATTGGAACACTTTTTATGCCTACTATTAAAATAAAATACATTGAATCTTCATAAATAAATATAAAAATCTTTCCTGGCTTGCGGTCAATATCTCACTTTCAGGTGCAGAACCTGGCTATGCGTGGTGTCTCCGTTCCCAAGGGGGCAGGTGTGAAAACCGAAGCCCCAGAGAAGTGTGAATCAGGAGGTAAGAAACATCAAGTGGAAAGATCAATTCAATGTCTTAATTGCTATAGAGCTAATATCGTAATTAACAAAAAATATTGCCAAAACAGTTTTTATTTCATGTATTTGTACCATACTTGTGGTGTTATAATACTGGATATTCATTTTACAGCCACGTACTCTCTGATCCAGTCTCACCAGACAACCACCCAGTCTCCCTCCAAACCAGCCCAGCAGCTTTCCCACATCAAGATCCCCACTTACCCCCAGAGCTCAACCACCAGTTTGCCTTCCCTCAACCTAAAAACAGGCCCTAATTCCTCTACCACTCCCTCCTCCATCCCCCTGTCACAGCTCCTACTCCATGGCCCCAGCTTTGGCCAGGGCAGAGCCCTAACAACGGTAACCTCCGCTGCCACGACAACCCACATTCTTGTCCCGACATCGAACGCTCCAGGCCAGACCCATGGCTACCCGGTAGGGGCTGCCAGCATCAAGCCCCATCAGACCCTGGTGGTGCAGCCCCTACAGAAGACCTCCGTCAGCCTAGATAAGTCTGGACATGGGAATGGACCAGTACCAATTCAGCCCAAAACCTTACAGGGGCTCCGTCTGCCCCTTCAGCTGCCCTCAAGGAACCCCCCTCCGATCCTCCCAGCCCCAGCACCCCCAAGTAGCACGGCCCAGACTCCCACTCCGCACATCCCGGTCCAGATAGTGGGAGCCAGACAGAGCACCTTAGGAAACTCCCAAGCTTTGGCCCTGGCACAGGCCCGGAGCAACTGCACTACGCAGGATGGGGCTGCGTTGAGTAGCTCGAGCAGCCTGCTCACTATGGTGGCCTCCATTGCATCCAGAGAGGGTGGCGTCATAGGTCGAGGGGCGGGGATAAAGAGTGTTCAATCACCCCAAGAGGCTCTCCCATTGGCCCATGTGTCTCACGTACATCCCCAAGGCAATCACAACGATGGACTGAGTCAGAACTGTACGGTGGTCACCACCACTGTCACCTCTCAATCACCTGTTGTTGCTTCCCCTACAAACCTTTCCAGCACCTCGCTGTCTCTTCCACTGGTCGCGGAGAAACAGAGTGGCACCTCGGCCATATTGGCCACTAATGGAGAGTCTATGCCCGCTCAGACGCAACAGGTGAGCTGCTTATTATTGCTAGCACCAACGAAAAATCCTTTTTTTACAATACAGTAAAATCAATCAATCCCTGTAAAATCAATACAGGGAAATATTAGCATGCTTTTATTTGTACATGTTTTTGATTGAGAAAACTACAAGACGTGTCTTTGTGTGGCACGTCTCCCTTTAGGGAAAACAAATAATTGGCTCGCGGAAGAGAAGGTCCGAATCCCGCGCAGATGTGGAAAATGGCCCCTCCCCTCCTCAGCTAATAAGGGAAGACTCTACTAACACTACCATAAATGTTGAAGCAGGTATGAAAGTTAGTTGCACAGTGCCCGCTGTTTTCCAAAGATTTTTGAGCCTTTTTTTAATATATATTTATCACAAATGTATTTGTTAAAGAAGTTATCCTGTCTGTAATTAATAAGCTGCTCTAATATAAATGTACTATTGATTATTATATCCTTTTCTTAGGACCTGCTCCTTCCCCATCACCCCTGCCCTCTAATTCTCCAGCCCTCTCAGTGTCTCGTGTTGGCGGAGGACAGGGGGAAAGGGCCTCCCCTCCACAGGCAGTGGTCAAGCCCCATGTCCTCACCCACTTAATAGAAGGCTTTGTTATTCAGGAAGGAGCGGAGCCCTTCCCTGTAAGCACATGCATGTTAGATTTAGTGTCTTACTTGCTTTCAATTCCGAAACTGTCTGTATAGTGAATGGGATTTATGGTTAATGATGTTGCTGCTCAGGTTTACTGATAATAATTGAATTTGTAAAAACTTTAATTATTTATCACTTAATAAATTATCACTTGACTATTTATTGATTGACAGGTATGTGGTCCAGTGAAGGAGCCAGCTGGTGAGGATTTAAGCAATGATAATCCAGAGGATAACCAATCAGAGTCCGTTACTACCGCAACAGGTACCGGGCCTACAATTTCCACCATATTGATTCGCAATCAAGTTTTTTTCAATCATTTAAAAGCTAAATAGGAGCTCACATATTTACAAAAGTGACTAGAATAACTATTAAGACTAAGATTAAGATTCCTAACTGCATTGTCTCCTCTCCTCTGTTTCTTCCTTTCGTTGGGTGGTTCAGTGCTCAAATGTGAGTACTGTAAGAACTTTGCCCCTGCCAGCCAGTTCAGAGGCACCAAGCGCTTCTGCTCCATGACCTGTGCCAAGAGGTATCAGCGATGCATTAAACATAAAACATGCACCACAAAAATTCACACCGCAGACAATCATTATTAGAAGCATTCCTTTCTATGTCTGTGCTGGATATACATTCAGTATAAACACTCACCGCATATAAGAAAAATACACTGGAGTTTTCTTATTCTGTGCGTGGTTAGTTTGTGTGTGGTATCTGAATAACTAAAATTATGGAGTATATTTTAATATGTTTATCAATATCACTACGCTAGAAATGTAATTATTCTTAATTTTATCTTTCCTCTTATTCTGCTTTTTATTTGTTCTTTCCATTGTGCATCTTATTATATGTGGTAGTAGAAACGTGTTGCTTCAGTATATGTTACTCTTTGTCTACTATACAGTATGTATTGGTTCTCCAGGTACAACGTGAGCTGTAGCCAGCACTACCGCATGCGCCAGGGCCATGGCCACAGAGGCCAGGGTCACCTCTCCCACTCGGACGAGGACGTGGTCATGATGAGGAGGAGGGTTCCACGCAGGACCAGCTCCGAGATCGCCAGCGCCAAGATTGCTGGGAGGCCCCTGCCTGTCAAGGTAAGATCCACCACGTGACATTTGTCTAAAGTATACACAATACTATGAAATCCCCCATATCATGGATACGATACATTATAGACATACAGGCTGGAAATTTTGAGTTTTCTTTTAGATGTTTAACACCCATCCCCACCCGTTTGTGTCCACAGTGCCGTTCTGAATCCAGTCACTCTGATGAAGTGTCCAGCTGTGAGGAGGAAGAGGATGACCCCATGTCCCTCTCTCCAGCTTCCTCCTCTTCCTGTCACCAGCCTCCCCCTCCCCAGCTTCATTTGGAGGGCTCTGGAGGCCATTTTCTCCCTGGTAGCGCTTCCCAGTGGAACGTGGAAGAAGTGTCACAGTTCATATCCTCTCTACAAGGTTTGCATGGCTGTTCAAATGTTAAACTGAAGGCTTTTTGTTATGTGTTTTTAAGACTCTAATATTTATTTGTTTTTGCCTTTAATCTGACTTTTACTTACTTTCTTTTTCCCCCACCTGTGCCTTTCACCAGGCTGTGAAGAGCTGGCATCCCAGTTCCTGTCTCAGGAGATTGACGGCCAGGCTCTGCTGTTACTTAGAGAGGAGCATCTGATGTCCACCATGAACATTAGACTTGGTCCCGCCCTCAAGATATGTGCACACATTAACAATATAAGGGACTGATTGTGTAATGTCTGGGTTTTTAAACCAGGTAGGGATGGGGTGAAGGGGGGATTTAGCACTAGCTATTGTTGTTGCTATGTGACTATAAAGAATCCAATAGAGACAGTGAGCTTTAGAGCTTAAAGTTGAGTATTTCTTTACTTTACAACCGAAGTAACATGTAGCCAGCACAATGCACTGCTTGGTTGAGAGTCCTCGTAGCGCCAGGTTGCTATTAAGAAAAATGTAAAAAATTACAAGCTTTCAAAACATGTTTTTTTTTGCTTTTAGACACTCTTCTCTCGCCATCTAGAGTTGATAGTTGTAAGCCTAATGCTGTGGTAAGAGACAGCCGGACGGCACCACCTCGAATCTATAAGTGCTTGTGCCTGTGTTTGCATTTCAGTACACTTCAGTGCACTTTGAATAAGGTCCATGGCTGAACTTTATTCCAGTATGTGAAACAAGTCTGTAAGGAAATGTAGATAAAGGAGGGACAATTTGTAAGGTAAGTGTGGCATAGACTTGCAAAGTCCTTTTTTTTTTTCCATATAATAATCTTTCAGAATAGGAAACGCTAAGAGACTTCGTACCACAGAGTGGACCTTAAACATTGTGTGAGTGAGAGAAAGTGAGCGAGTGCTGTGGACCTAAAAATGTTAACAATGTGAATGAACAATTTAGTGTGAGTGAATGTGTATGGTAGTGCTATATAAAGTTTGTGTAACATTTGCTTTTGTATTTATATGCACCTTCATTGCTGGACGGCCTTTTTTGAAACGTTTTGGAAAACGTATATGTTGTCTGTGAATATCGCGGCCTTTTACAGTATAGTAGTTTCAAAAATGAGGAATTTTTATTTCATATCATTACTTGTTTTTTTTATGAGCACTTACTGTTATGTATGGCAAGGCCATTTTCCGCAGTGATTATTGCCTTCTCTACTGAAATACAGAAAAGTAGCAACAACATGCTCCTAAGACACCTTGCCAGTAGAGCATGGTCTTCTTCAGAGATATTCATTTATCTTTTAACTGCCTATTTCTATGACACTTGTTAGCTGCAACTATGGCCATTATGAGTAGTATTTCAGATAGACATTTTTAATAGTTGTGTGTTTGTTTTAAGCTATAATAAGCTGAGGTCAAGTAAATGTCAAGCAAAAAATAAAGAACATATAGGACATTGTGAAACTGAGGCAGTGCTTCCATTTATTTCATTTTATTATTTAATAAACAAAACCAAAAAAATACCAATGTCAAGACAATTCATCACACTTATACAAACAGTGAGATGCTGGGTTGTTCAGCAAATTGTGTTTTAATTGACCAGTCACATCCAGGTCTTTGGAGTTAAGGACTTTATTAGTAGTAAGCTTTGAAGTGTGGCATCATTGCTGAAAGAGTGAGTTGAAGCTTGAAGCTGTATACTTACGAAGTTGATTTGGGCTGAAGTTGAGCTGTGAAAAAATTTACTTTTAAGGAAGTTGATAGTGAGGTTAATAAAAAAATCTTTTGCAATAAGAGAAAACAAAACCACATTAAGATTTAAATATATGTTTTAATATATTACTCTTTTTGTATGAAGTATATTATATACACCATACACCATGAAGAATATTAAACAGTAAGTATATGGAATAACATACTGTAATCCAAAACCGATAGAGGCTGCATACTTTCGAACTGATCCAGAGTGATATACTGTACTATCTATTCACTGTGTATAAAAAATGTAGTCTGTGAATTCTCATGATGTGAAGCATCAGTCTTAGTTCAATGGACAATGCTGTGGACCATCAGAGGACTGCATAATTGTAGGCCTCTCCGTATCCCGCTTCCCGGAGGTACTTCTCAAAGTCCAGTCGCTCAGGCACCCTAAGAACTGTTCTGTCATTGGCTTGTTTTTCCCCTGATTGGAGCATCTTTCTTAGATCAGCCAATGAGGGCCGCGACTGGGGAGTCCACTGGCAACAAGACTTGATGAGTGAGTATCTGAAAGAGGTCAACTTAATTGTCACTGGAAATCTTTAGAAAAATGTCTAATGCATCATTAATCTGAAAAGCAGGGATAATTACAGTAGAATAAAACAATATGTTTTGCAGATTGATCAGTTGATGCAGATTGACATTACTTTAACTGTTGTTATATGTGTCCTGCTTTTCAGCATTCTCCACTAACAAAACCTATCCTAATGCCGGGCATAATGCGATTATCATTATCATCATCATCTTCATCCGCTTTGTCCGGGGTCGGGTCGCGGAGGTATCAGTTCCAGCAGGGCATCCCAAACTTTCCTTTCCCGGGCCACATTAACCAGCTCTGACTGGGGGATTCCAAGGCGTTCCCAGGCCAGTATGGAGATATAATCCCTCCACCTGGTCCTAGGTCTGCCCCGCGGCCTCAGCCCAGCTGGACTTGCCTGGAACACCTCCCTAGGGAGGCGGCCAGGTGGCATCCTTACTAGACGCCCGAACC
>JAPMUY010001579.1:10000-12500 GCA_026901105.3 Galaxias olidus | reverse complement strand
TGATACATACACAGAGAGACACATACACAGAGAGATACATTAGGATGTGATACATACACAGAGAGACACATACACAGAGGATGTGATACCTACACAGAAAGACACATACACAGAGAGATACATACACAGAGGATGAGATACATACACAGAGAGATACATACACAGAGAGATACATACACAGAGAGATACATACACAGAGGATGAGATACATACACAGAGGATGAGATGCATACACAGAGAGACACATACACAGAGAGATACATACACAGAGATACACACACAGAGAGATACATACACAGAGGATGAGATGCATGCACAGTGTTTGAGATGGTGTATACATAGACTATATATAGAACGTTATTTAGAACAGAAGTGTAGAATATTTCCCTAGATGCATTCCTCACTAGAAGTCCCCTCTTTTTCACATCTGGTCATCCACTGCCCCCCCCCCCCCCCCTCGAGAGAATAAAGAGAGGAACACTGCAGGGCTAGAGTGCATGGCAAAGTAGTGTAGCGCGCACATGTGTGTGTGTGTGTGTGTGTGTGTGTGTGTGTGTGTGTGTGTGTGTGTGTGTGTGTATATATGCATGCACCTGAAGATGTGTGTGCGTGCCTCTCATTCCTCTCAAACAAAGCCTGAATAAAAAGCCGGACAGCATGGAGTTTTCCTCATACATGAAAGCAGCAATGGGCAGGACTAATTGATTTACATTCACAGCCTGTCCCGCTGCAGCACAAAGCCAGGGAGATTGAAATGAATTCTGCAGTGTGATGGTGTTGTTAGTTTAATAGCTGCTTTTACTGTTAAACACCCCACTCTGTGGTCTGCAGCCAGTCACCAGGGACACACACAGCGTCATCTAGAAGTGGCTCCTTTTATTTTTAAATAGCAGCCTCTGCAGAAGATACAGGCTTAGATTGATATGAGCACACACCCACTAGAGAGAGAGAGAGAGAGAGAGAGAGACAGAGCGCGAGAGAGAGAGAGAGAGAGAGAGAGAGAGAGAGAGAGAGAGAGAGACAGAGACAGAGACAGAGCGCGAGAGAGAGAGAGAGAGAGAGAGAGAGAGAGAGCGAGAGAGAGAGAGAGAGAGACAGAGAGAGAAAGGGAGAGAGAGAGACAGAGACAGAGACAGAGAGCGAGAGCGAGAGAGAGAGAGAGAGAGAGAGAGAGAGAGAGAGAGAGAGAGAGAGAGAGAGAGAGAGAGAGAGAGAGAGAGCAATGGGGTGGACAGAAGATACAGAGAGAGAAAGACAAAAATCGTTTTTCTCCCCATATATTTAAATCAATGTGTGAAGGAATTGGAAAGTTAAAAGTAGCTCTCACTGTACGTGTGAAAGAGGAGATGGTGCCTCTCTCTGTCTGCTAACGGCGCTGCCTCGTGCTCAGACCTCTCTTTACAAAGAGCTTTTAGAGCTCCTGCTTATACAAAGGGCAATTACATGTGACTACCTTACTCTCAGTGGATTACCGATCACATGTGTTCCTTTCTATTTTACATGACTTATAGCCTCTCTCTGTAGTTCAGCGGAGTGTCTGAATATATAGTATATATACTGTGATATATACTGTATATATATATATACATATATATATATATATATATATATATATATATATATGTATATATATAAATATATGACTTATAGCATCTGTCTGTAGTGCAGTGGAGTGATGGGACATATATTACGTCATAATGTGATATATATATATATATATATATATATATATATATATATATATATATATATATATATACAGTATATATACAGTATATATTTATATATGACTTACAGCATCGTTTTGTATTTCTTTACATAGTAGGATTCAACAGCAAGAAGACATAGCTCGTGATCCTTTTGTGTCAGTAACATTGGGAACTGTTACTTTGGCTTTTTACTTATTTATCTGATTGACTAGTGTTGCTTTGGTCCAGCATTTTATGAAGATAATGCACGTTAGAATAACTGAGTTTGGAGAGCAGGAGAGAGCAGTAAAAAAGAGAGAGAGAACATAGAGAAGACTAAGGACCAATTTAATCAGGTTATGAAACGTTACAGTATACATCATAGTGTTAAATGAGCTATTTAAAACCTGAGTTATGTTAGAACATCACTGTGCCTTGTATAAATGTTTCATGAGTAGTTAAACTGGGTTAAGTATACGAGTACGTTTCAAATGGAGTACTGTACATAGAACACAGAAAGATAACAGAAATAATATAGTGTGTGTAGGAGAAAGATCATCGTTTTGGTAGAGGAGTCATCTCTAATGTTTGAAAGATCTAGAGGGAGAAAGATCATCGTTTTGGTAGAGGAGTCATCTCTGATGTTTGAAAGATCTAGAGGGAGAAAGATCATCGTTTTGGTAGAGGAGTCATCTCTGATGTTTGAAAGATCTAGAGGGAGAAAGATCATCGTTTTGGTAGAGGAGTCACAAAAGCCTTTTTCACTGATTAAAACCATAACAGGGATATCCTGTTACTATGTGGATTAGGCT
>JAPMUY010001579.1:5000-7500 GCA_026901105.3 Galaxias olidus | reverse complement strand
CACCCTTCATGACCATAGGTGAGAGTAGGAACGAAGATAGACCGGTAGATTGAGAGCTTTGCCTTCTGGCTCAGCTCTCTCTTCGTCACAACGGTGCGATAAAGCGACTGCAACATCGCACCTGCTGCTCCAATTCTCCGGCCCATCTCTCGTTCCATTTTCCCCTCACTCGAGAACAAGACCCCGAGATACTTGAACTCCTTCACTTGGGGTAAAGACTCATTCCCTACTTGGAGTAGACAATCCATCGGTTTCCTGCTGAGAACCATGGCCTCAGATTTGGAGGTGCTGATCCTCATCCCAGCCGCTTCACACTCTGCGGCGAACTCCGTCCAGCTGGGCGGAGGCCGCGGGGCAGACCTAGGACCAGGTGGAGGGATTATATCTCCACACTGGCCTGGGAACGCCTTGGAATCCCCCAGTCAGAGCTGGTAAATGTGGCCCGGGAAAGGCAAGTTTGGGATGCCCTGCTGGAACTGCTGCCTCCGCGACCCGACCCCGGACAAAGCGGATGAAGATGATGATGATAACTCACTGTCTGTCTGTCTGTCTGTCTGCCTGTCTCTCTGTCTGCCTGCCTGCCTGCCTGTCTCTCTGTCTGCCTGCCTGCCTGCCTGCCTGCCTGCCTGCCTGTCTGTCTGTCTGTCTGTCTGTCTGTCTGTCTGTCTGTCTGTCTGTCTGTCTGTCTGCCTCAGGATGACCACACCAAAGAAATAAATCAGATGTTATCTCCAGACAGACCAAAGCAGTGTACTAACTAAGAGTTACCATGCCAGACCAGACCAGACCAGGCCATGCCAGACCAGACCAGACCAGACCAGGCCAGGACAGGACAGGCCAGGCCAGGCCAGGCCAGGCCAGTCCAGTCAATACAATACAATACAGGCCAGTCAATCAATACATACATTCTGTGGCAGACCAGGCCACTTTGTTATTCTCTGTCTCATATTGTATGACAGCTTCCCTTTGTAGTCTGCAGAGGAACAGGAAGCAGCTTCCCACTGTAGTCTGCAGAGGAACAGGAAGCAGCTTCACACCGTAGTCTGCAGAGGAACAGGAAGCAGCTTCCCACTGTAGTCTGCAGAGGAACAGGAAGGAGCTTTCCACTGTAGTCTGCAGAGGAACAGGAAGCAGCTCCACTTCCTCTCCTCTCCTGGGGCTGCCAGTGATATCTCTCCCTCTCACCCCTCTCACCTCTACTCCCTCACTCCATAGCCCTGATCACCCATCCCCTCCACCCCTTATCGCCCCTTCTCACCGAGAGAGAGAAAGAGAGAGCGAGAGAGAGAGCGAGAGAGCGAGAAAGAGCGAGAGAGAGAGCGAGAGAGCGAGAAAGAGCGAGAGAGACAGAGAGCGAGAGAGACAGAGAGAGAGAGAGCGAGAGAGACAGAGACAGAGCGAGAGAGGGAGAGGGGAGAAAATACGAAAAATTTAATATTTGCCTTCTTCCTTGACTTTATGAAAGCATTTGAGACCTGACTTTCTCTTGGAAAATGATAATTGGTGTTTTATCCATACTGACTGCCAGGGCCGTACTCAAACAGCATGTCTTCAGCAGGGCTAGGCTTTGTGGGATTTAAAGGGAGAGTGAGGAGCCTGCTTCTGAATTCTGTGGGAGCTAAAGGGAGAGTGAGGAACCTGCATCTGAATTCTGAACAACAACACTCCCCTTTTTAATCCACTCACCTTTGCTGCATTAACTAATGAAGTTTCTCCTAGTTGTAGGTCATGTGTTTTCAGGCTAGCTGTTTATTGTGAGGCTAGCTGCAATGTCCTGATGCTACCAGGCTCAACTAGCAGCTACCTAGCCCATACTAAAAAATACATTGACCCGGGTTCCTGTTCTGGGGTTAAGCCTAGCTCTAGACTAAATCACTCTGTCAACACACTGAAAATGTCTTTTAGTCTAGAACCAGGCTTAATCCCGGTATGGGAAGCGGGGCCATTGTGTTCTACGTAGGCGTTCGTTATATGGTGAGGAGAGTGAAGGAATCAGATTTAGGGCACAACCAATTAGTTACTGTGAAGATTTAAGACGCCCGTGTCACACTCATTACCGTCTCCACCCTTCAATTACCATCACATCTTGTGTTCCTAGCCGAGGACACAGGCAGTGTTGGTAATGTGCGATCCTTTGGGCACTAAGTCAGTCTAAATGAACTGAGACCAGCCTGTTGATGTGACAGCAGAGGACACTGTTTTAAACACCATTTACTGACAACAGGACGCAGGAATAATCAATGGCTTTCATTCGGGTTTTTTCCTATCTCAATCTCGCAATTAAGACTATATTTATATTTTGTGTTTCTTTTTGATGCCTAAGAGCCTGGTGATGTGAGATTTATGAAAATCTGTCAAGTTAATAGCACATATTTTTCCGTCGGCTTTCTTTTTAGATAATTGCTCATATCAGCCATTGAAAGGGTTGCTACTCTTGATCTGCGAGCGGTAACACTGCAGCCTGCTGCTGATCATAAAGAAATGCCTACAATCTATACAA
>JAPMUY010001578.1:0-19176 GCA_026901105.3 Galaxias olidus | reverse complement strand
TATTTCTTATTCAGGCTTTTTTACCTTAAGTGGCCTTGGCATCTTTTCAGTATCTCCTTGTAGGGAGGTCTGCCTTGATAATCTGAACACAAACAAAAAAACATTATTATTTTTTTTATTCTTTCAAACCGAAAGGGACTTTTTCTCCTTTCCAGCAGTGTCCTGTTTAAAAGGCAGGTAAAATATACCCTCAATATATATATGCAAATTTAAACAACTTAAGAAAATTAATGATGTCTCAGCACAGCCTCAGAAATAATAATAGCTCACTAAAAAAGCCATGCAAACATTTTACATTGACAGTTATAATTACCTTGCTTTGCTTAATATGTTTTTGCCTAAAATAAATTCCGCTGTTAGTAGGCTAATTGCTAGTGGTCTGGGCCAGAAGAACAACGTGTTTGCTTTGCCACCAAGAGTTCGATCGAACGTTCCGATTTTTTTGTGACGCAATAATCATCGTTGCTCTGGGTTTTATGGTAGTCCCGAAGTCATCAATATAGCCTTGTATGAATCTGAGTAAGCCCTACAGCCCCCCACCCACACCCCAACGTATACTGTTGTCATATGACTCAAGTTTTCAGGTTCAGCGCAGAATGCAAACGTTAACTTTCCGACTTGAAAGCCTCCCACCACGAACCCCGCGGGCATGTGGTCAGGCGCTATTCACTCGGTCGTGGGGCAAAGCTGGGCCTGCATATCTCATTGCGAGTCACCTGCCACAGTGGCACCACAATATCTTTATGCAATTTCTCCTATTGACTAGTGTAGCTTGAGCCAGAGTGGATCGCTTTCTCCCTCCCATCCCCGTTCGTCCACAGTCAGACACCGCGTGGTAACAACTGTCTCTGCCTATCGCGCTATATTGTGTACCGGGGTTCGTAACCGGTAGCCCAACGGGCGCGGACGATTTGGGAGAAAGCGGATCACCATGCACAACGTGCACAAGTCAACATTGCCTTGCATACAACTGGGCAGCTGGACATTGACGAAAAATTTGCATAACTTTACTTAGGCTAGCTGAGGTTAGCCTACATATACTATTAATTAGTTAAATAAAAATGTGTGAATAGATATGCCGCTGCCAAGACGGCCCAGTTATCTTACCGTTCTGTCCCTTATCTTCTGTAATGCAACTTGACGTGATTATATCCGCTGCTCCTCCAATGGTTTGAATAACGGTTGCTTGGGTGCAAATTCGGTGAACTCTTAACTTTATACTGTACCATCAATTGTGACATCACAATGTCGTTACGTCATCTGTAAGAACCTTTTCATTGCGGTCTATGCCATTATCTCCATACAAACCGGTTTAATTATCATTAATTGTGTTTATTATACGTAATATGGAAGCCCATAGGCTACAGTTTAATATGGACTTTATTCAAATGAAAATGTAAACTTGAAAATACAAATGCAATTCCACAATAGCATTATCACTTTCTACATTTGTATGTGTTATTTGAGACAAAATGTAAATGAAAATGCAATAATACCATTTGCATTTGCATTTTCAAATGCTTCAATGGGCATTCTGTGTCAATAGTAAAATTCAAATGCAAAAGCTGTTTGACATTACATTTTCAAAGTCCTACCCGCCATTCTGCGGACAATATTCAAATGTTAATTCAAACTTGAAAATTAAAATGCAATATTAAAAATGTATCCTCATTTTCCATTCGTGCAAGCATTATTTATGTCACAATTGTGAGGTCCAAACTAAAGACCTGCCTTGATGAGAGGACTGACAGATTGCATTTGAATTTTCATGTTCTGTCCCTAATAGAGCGTAGTGACTTGAAAATGCAAATGCAATAGACTCCTAGCGCTGATTCGCGTATTGCATTTGAATTTTGTCCACTGCACAGCGTAGTACTGAAGATGAAGTCTTTGAAAATGCAATGGCAAATGCGATTTCCTTTTCATTTTCATATTGTTTGACAACTGCATTTTAATTTAAATTGTGACATAAATAATGCTTGCACAAATGGAAAATGAGAAAAAAAAATGTATATTGCATTTGAATTTTCAAGTTTGAATTAACATTTGAATATTGTCCGCAGTATGGCGGGGTAGGACTTTGAAAATGTAATGTCAAACAGCTTTTGCATTTGAATTTTAATATTGACACAGAATGCCCATTGGAGCATTTGAAAATGCAAATGAAAATGGAATGATTGCATTTTCACTTACATTTTGTCTCAAATAACACATACGAATGTGGAAAGTGATAATGCTATTGTGGAATTGCATTTGCATTTTCAAGTTTACATTTTCATTTGAATAAAGTCCCTTATGGGCTTCCATAGTAGTAGGTAGTCTAGGGCATTATCTCGATACAAGAACAGTAACAATATAATTATCATGAATTGTTTTTATTATACGGACATTTACTATATAGCCTAATGGCATGGCCAACAGGCTACAGTTTAATATATGTGTAACACATCAATTCAAAGTCAGTTGATAGTTTAATCTCTCATTAAATGTAACAAAGCACACGACCATTAAGGCTTTATTGGGAATCATTGAGTTAAGGTCGACGGCAGGCCTACACATTTTTGATAAAGTTTAGTCCATACATTGTGGAGAAATTGGAAAGACGAACATTAATAAACACTTTTTTTTTTATTACCTGCCTTGTAAATTCAATTGGAAATTCCCACACAAAAATTAATAAAACATCAATAAAGCAGTGACTGATAAAAGAAAGTAGTTTTGAGGAACTATAGATTTTAATAACACTATGAAAAAGTTGAACTCAAACACGAGTATTATAATTTCATATGTATTTTATAGAGAGCTTACTCAACTTATACTTAGTTTTCAATTGTGACCTATTGAATTGAATTTGAAACCTAAAAAATCAAACCTTTGAAGCTGAAATGTATGTGGAAATATTTGACAATCCACATAGCCGTTAAAATGGGGGGGGGGGGGGGGGGGGGGCAATTAGCCATGAAGAGATAGGCGTACAAGTAGACTAGTGGGTAAGACAACTGGGTTTTAACAAATCTAAATGGGTTATTTGGTTTTCTTAACTCTCACACACCATACACAGCAGAGGTGGGAATTTGCAAGAGTAAAACAATTCCCATCTTACCATGCTTGCATCCTGCAGTACATGAGATAGGAATTATAGGGACCATATTTTGCAAATTTTCTGGTTCATACCTTTATTTAGAAGTTCTACTAGAATAGGTTTACGCATTTTAATGTTCAATGAACAATTTATTTTTTCCAAATCTTCTGGATCTGCAGCACCTATATTCACCCTCTGTCTGAAACGCTCCACTTTAGCTCCTGTCTCTTTAAGGCCCCCCCACCTCCCGACAAGCTCAGGCTGCTCTGATTGGTCAGCTGGCCAAACAAAAGGAATTTGCCTCTGTGCTGACGAAAACAGCGCTTTCTCGACATGGCCAAACCAACCGGCCAAATGTGTGACTTAGTGACATATAAGTTACGGAAGAAAACGCCGGACTACAAACAAGGCGTTTCAGGCGGTTCAGGGGCAGTGTTTTCTGTGTGAGAGAGTAGCTCCCTTTGGCATGGAGTATGTGGGCTTTGTAACTTTTCAGACCTTTTACATGCACAAAAAAGCTATTTGACATACTAAAGAAAAGGGAAAAACCCAAAAAGCATAACAGGGCCCCATTAAACTTTCTTGACCGCTCTTCAGAAAATATCATTAATCTACTAATTTAGTGGAATATTTATACTGTTAGTAGGCATGCAAAAACCAGCTCACAATTCCATGCAGAATTCCATATTTAGACACAAAATGGAACATGGTTGATAAGTGCAACAGAAGTACATTCAAAACAATTGACAAACAATGTAGAATAACATCATCATCATCTTCATCCGCTTTGTCCGGGGTCGGGTTGCGGAGGGAGCAGTTCCAGCAGGGCATCCCAAACTTCCCTTTCCCGGGCCACATTAACCTGCTCTGACTGGGGGATTCCAAGGCGTTCCCAGGCCAGTGTGGAGATATAATCCCTCCACCTGGTCCTAGGTCTGCCCCGCGGCCTCCGCCCAGCTGGACGTGCCTGGAACACCTCCCTAGGGAGGCGGCTAGGTGGCATCCTTACTAGATGCCCGAACCACCTCAACTGGCTCCTTTCTACGCAAAGAAGCAGCGGCTCTACTCCGAGTCCCTCACGAATGGCTGAACTTCTCACTCTATCCCTAAGGGAGATGCCAGCCACCCTCCGGAGGAAACTCATAAGTAGAATAACACAAGTAATACAAAGATCCAGTGTAGGAAACAGTGGGGAACTGTTCAGGTATGGATTCTACTTTGCCCCAGTGTTCAAATCCAATTAACCACCAATCCCAGTGATCGTATGCTTTGTAAAATATATGTAACACAGATAATGTCTAAATCTGTCTAATCTGTTTTTAACTCAAAGACATGCTGTCAAACATCAGCATGAGTAAATATAAACCACTTTAATGTTACACATTTTACTGTACTTTTTCTGACAGGGAAAGATACTTGTAAACCGAGTATAAACTACACTTTATTTGCTACTATTTACTTTATTTAACTAATAAATTCAGTGGCATTTTTTGTGTTTCATGTTTTGACTGCACTTTGGCTCTTAAATGTGACGTTGCGTCTACCTAGCACTTCGACTTGATATACTAAGTAAGCGCACTGTAAAAAGAATAAAGTTGGCTCAACTTATAATTATGAGTAACCTGGCTGCCTTAAAATTTTGAGTAAGATGAGCAAACAATATAGGTTCTGGCAACTTCGTTATATTAGTTTGATGTACTTCAATTTAAGTTCATGCAACTCACTATGAAAAGTGAATTTGACGAAGTTGACATACAGCAAACTGATTATTTAATGATGTTGACATGTATTTGTAAGTTGAATAAATAAATTTTCTTGATACAGCACCTTAACGCAAACACGTCAGGTCAACATACTACTTATTCTTCACAATAGATAACGGGAGGGAAACACACTACTGAGTTGCCCCCTGCGGGTACGTCGGGTTGTAATTCCGGTCATCAATGCATGCCACGACAGTTCTGTCTGGCATTAGCAGCGTCATCATATCTATGCAATCGCTTTTCGTATCGCCATTTCAACCCAGATGAATGAGATGCGCAAGCTACAGCTCACGTTCCGAAAAGCTGCGAGTTTATCGACTATCCCGATCGGTAATTTCAGGAGTTGTGATTAATGATAACGGTGTTCAGAGTAAAGTTGCAAAAAATATGTTTTTCATATGCCTTATATAATTTGCTATGTATGTTTAACAGGGATTGTATCGCTTAGAGATTACTCTTGCAAGGTAAAGCACAATCCAAATAAATTGTATTATCATTAATATTACATTTAATAACTTGCTGGGATATATGCAAATATATTACCTCAATGGCCTATCAGGATAGCAGTAACGATGACTATTACTTCACACGGTCAAGAGTCAGGTGACGTCTTCAGTATGTTAATTCAATTGTTCTTGAGTAAACTTGAATGTCTAAATTGCATTGACTAATATGTTTTGCTTGATCAGTTTAGCAGGTTCCAACTTGAAATAACAAGTTGACTCAATGTTTTCTTAATTTTAGTACAACTAACTTATTAAAACAAGTGGAACTGACTTAAAGACCAAATAATTTTTTACAGTGTGGTTGCACTCAGACGTTGTTTGTAGTTGGTTTGTGATGGTTCTGTTTTGTATACTGATGTTTAATATAGCATTTGCTTAGCTCTTATCTAGATGATTAGGTCAGGGATGCACTTATTTTATCTACCTGACTTGTAGTTTTTACCTTTTTGTAAGTCGCTTTGGATAAAAGAGTCAGCTAAATGAATGTAATGTAATATAATGAAATTTACCTTTACGTACAAGAAGGGTAACAATTAAAACTAGTAATTGTAAAGGTAAAAAAGTAGATTAATTCTCTCTGAGAATTTGATGTGAAAAATGTATGAAGTATACACGTGTTTGATTTTGTCAGCGGTGCTGCCAGCGCCAAAGCGCGTCCGCTGACATCAGTGTGTCCCGACAAGGGTGTCTGTTCATGTTGAGCACTGGGGATAACTTCTAAAGCATTATTCTGGGATGCAAACTCCCTGGGATGCACCACTTGAATATGTATATTTTTTAAATCAGCTTTGAAATGCGGATTTATAGTTGATTAAAGCATGAGGATTTAGGGAAATTAATTGAAGAACTGAAGTCAGGTAATTTAAATTCAGCTACTTTCGTTTTCCGTGATCTTGGCATTTGCCTCCTTCTCAAGTAAGAATAATGATAATTTGTATTTGTATAGTGAATGTCATATAAGCTCAATGTGCCTTATCTGACAGAGAGAGAACAAAGCAAAAACTATGCTTCAACGAAATGAAAAAACGGTAATTAAGGGCTATAGCCTACAATAATTACACTTGAAAAGTAATTACTGAAAAGGTTTGACCAGCCTATAGATGACGTAACTTATGGAGGATGTCAAGTGAAAAAGTAATATAGTGGTAAAAAAAGCATAAAGCATGTTTAAATTGGTGAATTTAAAATCGAATTTACAAAAAGTTTATTTATTTTTTTATTTTATTAATAAAACTATTAACAAGGTGCTTTATTAATTGTTTTTTTAAAATAGATTAATTAAATATTTCATTAACAAAACATATATGCTTAATTATATATTTCAAAACATATATATGCTTTTCAAACGTATTCATTAATAAATCCAACTTTAAATCAATTTAACAAACAACATTAACGAACACACATTTAAAAGCGCATTGCTTTTCGACGTCTCATTCTCTTTCCATTTAACAACTCCTTTAATTTTTAGTTCCACTGTGTCGATTAACAACTGCACTGATGACCCATCTTAGATGAAACAAGACCTCTCATTGGCTCTTGAGTTCTGTTTGTCATACCCCTCTACAAACTGTGGTCGCGCCTTGGTTTTTTCCCACGGTTAGTGCATTGTTCCCGCCTGTTTTTTGCCGGCCTTCACTGTATTATCCAGTGACTCTACAAGCCTGAGTTATAGCGAGATAATTGGCTATGGTACAAGCTATGTCGGGTGTGCAATACCCAAAATGCTAAGGGAGCTCGCTAGCCAAATTGAGGGGCGACCTGCAGACCCAGCCTAACCCGCACTGGACCGCTCAATCTCCGGCAGCAGCGGATGGCACCCTGTGGATTGTAAGTAGGTCTAAGTGTGACTGGATTGTCTTGACTTAAACCTAGCTAAGGGTAGGCAGGACAAACGTGTTTTCTGTTTTTTTTTTAAATCAAGTGATTAAACAGTGAATGCTCCAAATTTGTGTTACTTGCTAAACGTTTATTAATAAAAACAAATTCATACATTTTCAGTTGATCTAAAAGTGAAAAAGAGGTTTTTAATTTTACCGAGTTGATACTTTGGTGTAGCCAAGCGGTGTCTTCAGAAAGCTCAAACCTCCTATGGTCAACTTTGACATTAGTTTACTTCTTTGGGAAAAATAATGTATATGTTGCTACAGATACTTTGAAAAACTCACTGCCTTTACAGTTACATGGTCGTTTACCTAAATTAAGACTAAAATATTAAAAACGTGTATGCTGAAAACCGTGAACGTGTCAAACAACTTAGCTTTTTTATGACGCGGCCCTAGCCTATAGGCAACAAAAATTCCACAGCTCCGAATCAGATGGCCATGGTACTGCTTGCAATTGGGTTTGTACACGCATAATCAGTACCAGATAATCACCGGATCGAAAGCACATTTCATAACATCTCAGTAAAATGTAGGTCCCATTGCAAGATCATTGATCATTAATCGTTACATACCTGCTTATTTAGCCTCTAAAGCGGTGATAAACAGGCATATTCTCTTGTTTAAATAGGCTACTATCGTTTTCCCTGCCTCCGCCCGCAGTTCTCGCCCAATCGATCTTGGAGAAGTCAAAGCTCTCTGCCCAAAAAAACTCCTATATTATAGCCTATACTTCATTCATAATGACGATGATGATCTTTTATTGTATTGATCTTGTATTTTTAGCAGTCTACAAGTAGCCGATCTGCAAATTTCTGCAGTCTGCTCTGCAAACCTTAAAGTCACAGTATGTAAGTTTCAATTTCTAGCAATAAATTACATTTTTTATGTTTTTTTTACGTTTATTACATACCTCCTGGAGGATATCATTTAACCAAACGCTCAGAGAGAAGGTGCGCTATATATGAGCGCCCTGGGCCCTGTATTTAGCTTTTTAAAAATCTAGGGACGCCCGCCCCTCCCTAACCACTCAGGGGAGTTTTTTGCAAGGAGTAAGGGCTACCTGCCTGTCAATCACCTCGCGTGCACACTCATAGGTAAAATACAGGTCTGCTCACAGCGTCACCCTCCAAACAAGCTTGTTACAATTCGCTACGCAGACAAAAGTAGCAGCAGTGTGAACTAGTTGCAAGGAGGCTGAATGTCTTTGCAAAAAACTTGGCTTGTCAAATCGCCAAGTGCAGTTTCAGAACGTTAGGAAGTATCGCGCCAGATTTGTCAAAAAGGCATTATTCGTTTACATGCATATGTTGGATATACTCGGCAACGTATAGTACCTATGGTGCCAACCACAGCTAAATGAAAACGATTGTCATGCGCTTGCTCATAAGAACAGGGGAATACAATTATGAAAATTGTTTTGTTAACGTTAGCTAACTATGTCGTTACTATGGAAACGGTCATTTATGTTTTTGCTCTTTGCTTTGGTGTGAACCACTCAGTTTTAGATCGTTTACGACGTTCAGGATTCTTTTGTTTCTCACATTGGAATCAGGCATGGCTATATGCGTTGTTGGTGAGAACCAAAAATGTGCACAACACAAGTCAGAGCGCGCACGGGCATGTGTGGGATGGGCCTTTGAGAGGGATAGGAGGGACCAAAGCCTCAGGAGGTGATTTTTTTGAGTGTTGTGATTCAAATTCTTGCAATTTTTTCCCCAATTCTCTAGAACTCGTCAGCACCCTATCATTTCACACCCACATCAACAACACCATCCGGTCCGCCTACTTCCACCTCCGAAACATCAACCGCCTCCGCCCTTCACTCACTCCCAACACCACTGCAGTCCTGGTACACTCTCTTGTCACTTCCCGCTTGGACTATTGCAATTCCCTCCTCTTCGGTCTCCCCCACAAACTCCTCCATAAACTGCAATTAGTCCAGAACGCTGCCGCACGCATCATCACCAAAACCCCTGCCATCTGTCACATCACCCCCGTTCTGCTCCAACTCCACTGGCTTCCCATCAAATACAGAATAAATTTCAAAATCCTCCTCCATACATTCAAGGCCATCCACAATCTAGCCCCTCCATACCTGTCTGACCTCATTCATATTAACACTCCAACCCGGTCCCTCAGATCTACCTCCTCCATCAACCTGATCGTCCCCCGAATTCGTCTGTCCACCATGGGATCGCGAGCCTTCAGCTGCTCCGCCCACGTCTATGGAACTCCCTCCCCTCTGACATCAAAAATCTGGACTCAATTTCCTGTTTCCAAAACCACCTCAAAACCCATTTGTTTAGGCTGGCTTACTGTCCCACGTGATGCTTTTTAATGCTCGATTGCAGGCTCCATGCCTTTTTAATTGTATACTACTTATTTTGATCTTATTTTATTTTATTTATTTATTTATTTTTATTATTTTTATGAGAACTGTTTTTTATATTACTGTACGGCGACCTTGAGTGCCTTGAAAGGCGCCTTATAAATTCAATGTATTATTATTATTATTATTATTAGAACTACATACTGCACCTTTAAGTCAATAAACCATCTGACTAATAAATAGGTTTTCTTGTTTTCTTAATGCACTGATTTTTCAGGCACGCATCTGTGGTCACAAATACTGGACATTCCACTCATCGCAATCTTTAAGGAAACCAATGCTTCGGTGGACATAGAGGAAAACAAAAGATGAAAGGAACAGTCCAGCTTTTCTCACGGCAATTTATAGGCTACCCAAAACTCGTATGGTGCTTGTTAAGTTCTAAATTATATATTAAAAGTATTTTAATAGAAAGTGTCTGAAATCCGCAATATTAATAGCCTTGCCCTGATAATTAAAACGAGCCTGCTGCAACATTTTTACTATATTCTGGCTGTTAACATTAGCTTGGTATTGATAACGTTACCAATGCACAGTATATCACTTACATTCACAATCAACATGGCCAAAGTTTCCATTTAATGTGTTAGGTAATAGTAGCCAAACTGACTGACATAACTATACATCTAAAACAATTAAAATTTGTTTCGCTTTATGGATTTCAACCAATGCGACTGAACTCTAAACCAAAACAAACTTGCTAGGAAGTTAGTGGAGAATGACTTACCGCTGTCCTCGGGGTCCTGAACAAGTGAAAGCACGGTAGATTTTGAGGGGGCTTTTTTTTTTTTGACCTTCGATCGATTTACATTTTTTCGTCGAATATTACCCAGAGGCCTTGATCTAGTCAGAGTTGAAAGGCCACAGTGGAACTTTTTGATTAAAGCTAGTAGCGATTCAAGTAAAATATATAACACGTATTTTAAATATATATTTGTTTACTGATTGCGTAGTGTCCGGACAGGGGTTTACTTAAAAATGAATCAAAGTTTGACTTTCAAAAATGATGGAAACACCGAGGTGATTTACCTTGAAGACGAGAAGCGCTGGACTATTTCGTGCCCGTTTGAGAAAGAAAACAGAGCATTGTGACAAAGCTTTGCATCGGCTACCACCAGAGGCGAGTTTTGAAATGACAAAATTATGTTATTAACAGTAGAACTATGGAAAGCTGGAATTATCAGTGATTTATGAATATATTCTTAAACCAGTCAATCAATCGTTTGATATTAAATAAACATGTCTTTTTTTATTTAACTGCTCAAAGTTGAGGATTTTTTCGTGTAACAACAAGACATACGCTCTTTGGAAGCTAACTGCGAATTGGCAAGAGATCTATAGTTATAAACACTTCTATTTCGTGAAACTGGGTATTACTCTGGAATGACTTAAAAGACTCAGATCAACAAAAACGTTATATTTATATTACAGTTTCAAAACGGTACACAGCGCGGTTTTCTTCACGCTGCGTGAATACAGCTGCCGTTGACTACACTGTAGCTGTGGGTTTGTATTGCCTACTAAGGGCTAAGTGACCTTCAGTTCAGTTCAGTTGGTTCCACATTAGGGTACAGAGTAATTTTTTTAATTTATTTATTTTTACAGCTGAAGTGTGCAGGATTTTAGCAGACCAGGATTTTAGCAGGAAGACCAGGACCTTCTACTGTGAGACCTTCAGCAGCCATAGCAGTTCCATTAGGTCCATTACTAGTACTAATACTCGCAGAACAAGACGTCAGTCCAGCTTCAATAGGATTTTTTGCTGTTTAAGAAGCATGTCTCAGGTAGTTGTGCCAGATAGTTTGAAAAAAGATGAGCTGAATGCATCTTGCCTTGGGGAAAAACGCTTACTTTTCTTGGTGAGTGTAGTTATTAGCAACGTGCAAATGTTTTTGATAATTATGCGTACTGAAAACAAATATAAGTATTTTTTTAGACTCTCAAATGAATCATTCCTTCGCAATGGCTCAAACACAGTGGCAGATCTGTAGATCTGGCTGAGGGGCAAAGATGGCGACCGCCCCTGACCTGGACCCACTCTCACTCTCACTCTCGTTCCAAGGCTGGAATATATAGAGAGCCGTCCTCCCTCCTGGTTGGTTGACTACCATGGGACCTTATTTCGAAAAAAATATGTATGGTAGTCAACGGCGAGAGACAACTTATCTTTTGATATCGAATGAATTGTGTCATGAAGTACACATGATGATTGTCAATTTAAAAGATAGTTTTGCACGTCAAGAAAGTCGCAGTTTGTCGTAAAACTTATGAAGTATACACCTGTGAAAAATTAGAAAGACTACAAACCCAACTGTCGCGTAAGGGCTGGGCTAACGTTAGCTAGCTGACGTGACTCGTTGAACACTCACCGTAACCTTGCAGAGCAGGTCCGGTATGCTAGCTCTAAAGTTAAGAGTCTAGAGTCTAACTGAACCCACTAACTGACTCTCCTTTCGCATAACTGCCGCTCTACTCATGAGCAACTTGTAATAATTTTCAGGTCTTTTAATACTTTCCCCCTCGTTCTAGGAGAAAGTGCTCAAATGTGCCAAAGTGACTGGTGACGTACACTGTGCGAGACGAGAAGTGCTCAAATGTGCCAAAGTGACTGGTAACGTACATTGTGCGAGACGAGAGATCTAGCTCATTGAGAAGGCTAACACAAAACTCAACATTATTTTCATGTTTTACGACAAACTGCAACATTTTTGACATGCAAAAGAATCTTTTTAAATTGAGAAACATCATATGTGTAATTCATGGCACAATTCAAACGTGATCAAAAGATAAGTTGTCTCTCGCAGTTGACCACTATGCATATTTTTCCCTAAATAAGGTCCCATGGTGGTCAACCGGAAGGGGAGGACTTAGGCTCTCTATATATATCAGTGGAGGCTTCTCAGAGGAGGCGAGGGAGGCAGTGCCTCCACAGTTGATTTATGGAAATGATATTATAGATCATGAAAATGATTTTGTTCAGGTAACACTATAATTCTTTACAAAACCTGTGCAGTTCTTCTGGTCCAACATAAAGAGCACATTTTCAAGTTTCTCTTCTATGTTTCCTAACTCATTTTGCAGGAGATGATGACAGTGCGGATGAGTTTAGGAACCATATTTTAACAGCCTATCCGCAACTCATGGAATGTGGGGGATTTGAAGTATTGCGAGTGGCAGGTATGACCAGGAGCAAACAACTGAAACCTATACCCTGCCCAAACTCTGGATACACAGTGAAGACACTGAAGAACAATACAAAAATGTCCACGGTCTACATACGGCCTATGCAAAAGGATATCGACATTCCCAATGTAAGGACTTGTGTATGTTTACTAAGTTTAGGCCTATCCAAGTTCCTATTCCTAAAATACCATGGCCTTATTTCCAACTTTGAAGTTCAACCATTATAACACCTGCAAATCATATTTCTCTCACACCACAACAAGATTTACTAATGAACAGTCTCACTTGTCATCATCATCATCATCTTCATCCGCTTTGTCCGGGATCGGGTCGCGGAGGTAGCAGTTCCAGCAGGGCATCCCAAACTTCCCTTTCCCGGGCCACATTAACCAGCTCTGACTGGGGGATTCCAAGGCGTTCCCAGGCCAGTGTGGAGATATAATCCCTCCACCTGGTCCAAGGTCTGCCCCGCGGCCTCCGCCCAGCTGGACGTGCCTGGAACACCTCCCTAGGGAGGCGGCCAGGTGGCATCCTTACTAGATGCCTGAACCACCTCAACTGGCTCCTTTCTACGCAAAGAAGCAGCGGCTCTACTCCGAGTCCCTCACGAATGGCTGAACTTCTCACCCTATCCTTAAGGGAGATGCCAGCCACCCTCCGGAGGAAACTAATTTCCACCGCTTGTATCCGCGATCTCGTTCTTTCGGTCATGACCCAGCCTTCATGACCATAGGTGAGAGTAGGAACGAAGATAGACCGGTAGATTGAGAGCTTTGCCTTCTGGTTCAGCTCTCTCTTCGTCACAACGGTGCGATAAAGCGACTGCAACACCGCACCCGCTGCTCCAATTCTCCGGCCCATCTCTCGTTCCATTTTCCCCTCACTCGAGAACAAGACCCCGAGATACTTGAACTCCTTCACTTGGGGTAAAGACTCATTCCCTACTTGGAGTAGACAATCCATCGGTTTCCTGCTGAGAACCATGGCCTCAGATTTGGAGGTGCTGATCCTCATCCCAACCGCTTCACACTCGGCTGCGAACCGATCCAGTGAGTGCTGCAGGTCGCAGACCGATGATGCCATCAGGACCACATCATCTGCAAAAAGCAGTGATGCAATCCTCTGCCCACCAACCCGCAGCCCCCCTTCCCCGCGGCTACGCCGTGAGATCCTGTCCATGAATACCACAAACAGGATAGGTGACAAAGCGCAGCCTTGGAGGAGGCCAACCCTCACCGGAAACGAGTCCGACTTACTGCCGAAGACCTGGACACAGCTCTCGCTTTGGGAGTACAGAGATTGGATGGCCCTAAGTAGAGACCCCCTCACCCCATACTCTCGCAGCACCTCCCACAGTATCTCCCGGGGAACCCGATCATACGCCTTCTCCAAATCCACAAAACACGTGTAGACCAGATTGGCATACTCCCAGGCCCCCTCAAAGATCCTCGCGAGGGTAAAAAGCTGGTCCGTTGTTCCACGACCAGGCCGGAAACCGCATTGTTCCTCCTCAATCCGAGGTTCGACTATCGGTCGAACCCTCCTTTCCAGCACCCTGGAGTATACTTTCCCGGGGAGGCTGAGTAATGTGATGCCTCTGTAGTTGGCACACACTCTCCGGTCCCCCTTTTTGAACAGGGGAACCACCACCCCGGTCTGCCACTCCTTAGCTACTGTCCCCGACTTCAACGCAATGTTGATATGACGTGTCATCCATGACAGTCCCTCAACACCCAAAGCCTTCAGCATTTCTGGGCGGATCTCATCAACCCCTGGGGCTTTGCCACTGTAGAGTTGTTTGACTACCTCAGTGACCTCCGCCAGGGAGATTGATGCTGATCCCCCATCATCCTCCAGCTCTGTCTCTACTATAGAGGGTGGGTTTGTCGGGTTCAGGAGTTCCTCAAAGTGTTCCTTCCACCTCCCAATCACCTTGTCAGTTGAGGTCAACAACGTCCCATCCTTACTGTATACAGCTTGGATGGTTCCCTGCTTTCCCCTCCTGAGGTGTCGGATGGTCTTCCAGAACCGCTTTGGTGCCAGCCGAAAGTCCTTCTCCATGGTTTCTCCGAACTCCTCCCACACCCACTGCTTTGCCTCTGCCACGGCCGAGGCTGCAGTCCTTCTTGCAGTCTCACTTGTATTTATCCCAAATTAGATGGAGTCCCATGAATCTTCAAAGCATGGTCCAATGGAAAAGTGCATTCGATGTAAAGGGCTGTTCTACTTCAACGAATTGATGGCACACATTCACATCTGTCAAAATGAAGAAAATGCATTATCTGCAATCAGTGACACTGAGGATGTTGTGTTTATTGAGGACGAGGTACACATGGATAGTTGCTGTAAAACTCATATAAGCAGAAAGAAGGTTTTTATGAAAATGAGTTGACACTCCTAACTTTTGCCCCATGGTACATTTTCAGACATAGCAAGGCTTACGACACTCCAAGGCAGTAATTTTAATGCTCACATATTCTGTAGCGATAATTTCAAAAAAGATCACCGTGTTTTCGATCACCTTACTTTCAATAGGGTGACAAGAGTTTGTCAATTTGTTTTTGCATTCAATTTAAATGTTCCCAACTCACATTTGCTTACATTAACAGGAGCTCTTAGAATCCCTTAGTGAATGAATGGAGAGCAATCCGACATATGCAGGATAAGGAGTATCTGGAGTCTTTGCTTTTAGACCAAGTTAATGTAAGTCATCAGGGTAATTCAACACTAAAACATATCACCATTCCAGGAAAAGGAAATTTCCCCATTGCAGTTCTAATTTTCAGTGTTTTTTGCAAAGTTCTGACTGAGGGTGCTATTACTCTTGACATTGCTTCTTCATCATAACAGGACAAACTGCAAAAAGACGCTGAGGAGAGACGTAAAAAAGTAAGAAGATTGTTGCTTGAGATTGCTTGTATAGATATTTACTTACAAAAACTGCCTTCTCTGACCTAAGGTGGTTATTAATATAAAATGTATTACTCTGAACATTTGAAAAAATTGTTTTTTTATTTGGACTATAGGTGAAAGACAAGAGCGAATGTCTCGCTCTCCAGAGGCTACTGAAGGTGTACAGCTGAGATTTAAGTATTCTAGTGGCCTGATCAGATCAAGAAAATTTTCCCTGTCAGAATCCATTCAGGTGAGTCATTTTGTAAATTATTATAGGTGTAATTGTAGGGCTTCCCCTATTTCATCTACATTCCTTAAAATTTAAGATAAAATACAAAGAACAATAAGGATAGCAAAAAAATACCAAACTAAGGGCACACTGAATAAATACATTCAAGTGGAGGCAAAAGATTTTTTCATGCAAATAATATAACTTTGTATGCAGATATTGTTTGACTTTGTGGGAACGGAGGAAGATGCTACCGAATTCTTCCATGTGCAAGATGCCCTGTCTGAAAGACCACTACCATGCAACATTTCTGGAACTATTCTGGACAACCATATTAGTACACTGACCACACTGTATGTCCACTGGATTTCTGCTGAGGATGCAGAGGTCAAATACATATGTAGTTGATTGTGTACAAACTAATTTGCTAATAGGGAAAATATAAAAACTCTTAATTGTTTTATTTAATTTGCCTTAGTAATTGTTCAGCCTCTTTATGCATAGCAAACCAGCATCTCTTTCCTGACATCCGTTTTCCTGTCATTGTTTTGATAGTCGTCCATCAGTTTTGACCCCAGTTTAAATTAAAATCAGCTGACTTTGGTGAACTACCCGACTCTTCAAGTTTGCCTTGGATTTATACTTCACCAGCACCACCTATGTCTTCATCCGACCTTGATGCTTCGTCTTCATCTGAGGGGTGAGCGTGAAAGGCAAGACAAATTGTTTTCCAAGGCATGTTCTTCTAAGTCATAGACTTCATGTCCCATACTTGTACCCACTCTGTTTCAGACTTGACCTTAGAACCATTTTGAACAGACTGCGGGAAAAAGTTGATGACACACAACATCTTCCTAGCAACCAAATAAATCTGTGCAGGGACTATGCAGGAAATGTGCACAACTTATTGCAGAGCAGCCTGCAAGCCTTCAACCGACGGCGGTTTAACCCAGGGTCAAAACTAGATGTCATTTTTGTGGATGATGAAGATCAAGCTGAAGGGTCAGTGGATGAAGGTTGGCCAACCAGAGAGTATCTAAGGTTGCTTTTAAAGGCCATTCACCAAGCCAGCATTTTTGAGGGCCCTGAAGGAGATAAGACATTGGTCCTTGATACTTGTGGTAAGCTCCAGTATAATTATAGAAAATGTTTTCTATTGTGCATCTACCATATATTATGTTTTAATACATTCGTCTTTTCCCTATAGCTTTTGAAAGAGGACTCTATAAACAGATAGCACGAATGATATCAGTGTGCATAATTCATGGAGGAATGGGTCCACACTTCCTCTCAAAGAGATTGTTTTCCCAAGTGTGTGGGAAGGCAACACCTGCAGCTACACTCATGCAAGTAACGGATGAGACATTTCAAAACAAGCTAAAATGGTGGGCACTACTAAGCAAATTCCAAACAGATTTTTCTATTCACTCTAACAACACTAGCTCTCATTTAAACCCACTTCAAAGTTTGACAACATTGGATATTAAGTATACTGTTTTACTTTATGCAATTTTTAAGATAAAAGAAGCCAACTCACATGAAGAAGCACAGACTGCTATTGCATATGCAGAGGATAGCCTTGCTCTAATTGGGGCCTTCAGAAGCATCACGTCATTGACCCAGCGAGTAATGCTACTACAATCAGCTGTGGACTTCTTCGTTGAGGGGAGACTCAATGTTGCATTGCAACAGTCATCCATCCATCCATCCATCCATTAACTTTACCGCTTATCCTGTACAGGGTCACGGGGGGGGGCTGGAGCCTATCCCAGCGGACACAGGGCGAGAGGCGGGGTACACCCTGGACAGGTCGCCAGTCTATCACAGGGCCGATGCAACAGTCAGTAAAGTTTAAATGCAATGTTAATAGAATGCAATATATTACTTCCCATATTTATTGTTTGAATACCTTAAAATATATCATACCTTTTTCCTGTTCAGGTTTGTGGAAGGTTTTGAGACCCTTGGACTTCTTGGGGAGATGAGGGCACACCCTGACCTGTTCAGTGATCTTTTTATGTTTACTGAAAAGACACTGACACCCAATGACCTAACGGCACTTTTCAATGTTTCAGCCAATGGAGACAGAAAGGATCTAGAAACTAGGACAATATGCTTCTGGAGAGACTGGATCATTGATGTTGCAGGTATTTTCCTAGAAGGTTTATGTTCAATGTATTGTATGTT
This sequence comes from Galaxias olidus, assembly GCA_026901105.3. Taxonomy (NCBI): domain Eukaryota; kingdom Metazoa; phylum Chordata; class Actinopteri; order Galaxiiformes; family Galaxiidae; genus Galaxias; species Galaxias olidus. The sequence continues at coordinate 1,056 of JAPMUY010001578.1, read as the reverse complement.
CATGTGCTTGTCCTTCTTTAAGACTTCAATAGGTGTTAATATTTTCAGTTTTCATTTTATTAGAGACAGCTGTAGTCATCCAATGAAGCCGTTGTTTTACGGTTACAAATTGTGATTAAAATAGACATTAGGTCAGTTGTCTGTAACAATCAAAATTACCATTTGTTTTTCTTTCATTTATCTTTCACCTATAATGTTTTAGAAGGAGAATGTGCTCCCTTGTGCCTGGAAGATGTACTGGAGTTTGCCTCCGGCTCCTCGGTTATCCCCCCAAATGGCTTCTGTCAATCGCCAAGGATCGAATTTTTTCGAATTACACCAATAGGGCAGAATCTGGAAGCCAACACTTGTAACATCCATCCATTAACTTTACCGCTTATCCTGTACAGGGTCACGGGGGGCTGGAGCCTATCCCAGCAGACACAGGGCGCGAGGCGGGGTACACCCTGGACAGGTCGCCAGTCCATCACAGGGCTGACATAGAGGGACAGACAACAACTCACACTCACGTTCACACCTACGGGCAATTTAGAGTCACCAATTAACCTGCATGTTTTTGGACTGTGGGAGGAAACCGGAGTACCCGGAGGAAACCCACGCGAACACGGGGAGAACATGCAAACTCCACACAGAAACGCCCTTGGGTCAGGTGGGGATTGAACCCAGGACCTTCTTGCTGTGAGGCAACAGTGCTAACCACTGAGCCACCGTGCTGCACTTGTAACGTCATGTTGAAATTGCCAATCCATAAAAATTACGACACATTCAAAACACAAATGCGTAACGGTATACTTTGGGCGCCAACTTTTGGCTCTTCATAGACACTAAATTTGGACTAGTTTAATTGAAACTGAAGTTTTTTTTTGTTTGTTTAAGCTGTTAGAATGTGTTTTAAAAATGTAGTTAATGTAACATAATTACAAATGACAAATAAATGTTAACTTTGGCATTTCATTTCCTGATTGTAATGGAATTATTTGTAACTTAAATCAATCTAAAACACTGATAATAATGATGTGTACATATAATGGTGACAATTCTCATTATTTAACCATG